>JAEQBH010004909.1:0-96855 GCA_016808115.1 Tetrastigma voinierianum | reverse complement strand
AAATTATTATAAAATACACACACACACACACACACACACACACACACACACACATATATATATATATATATATATATATATATATATATATATATATATATATATATATTAAGGACTTGATTAGTGTAATTTTTATTTTTAAAGATTAATAAACAATTTTCAATAGCTCTATACCTTTTTTTCCTAAAAAAAAAATAGCTTCATACATTTTATATAAAATTAACATTAGTAATGGAGATTTATGAAGAAGATACCAATTTGGAATTGAAAATGGAGATTTATGATTGTGATCCTCTAATGTGTTATTTATAAAGACGTAACATTTTTTTTGTAACTTCATGCTCATCAACATATAAATTCATATTTTAAACAAATAAAAAACATCACATTTTCACTTTGATAGAAATCGGTGCAATGTATTAATTTATTCCTTACATATATAGAAAATAATTGAAGTTCATTTTACTGGAATTTTAAGAAGCGTTTTTTTAATAAAAATGTCTTTAAAGGATAAAATAAATTTGCAGGCACAAATTTTGTAAGTCTTGTAGAAGCAAAACTATAAAAAAATTAAATAATTTTTTTATTGAAATTGAAGTTATATATACTGTAATACTGTATAACATTGACCGAGAACAAACTTGTTATACCTATAAATTAATTCATCAGAAAAAGCACCTTCACTAAGTGTACCTAGACTTAAAAATTATGTCAAGTTCACTTCATGTCATGTCAATCTTTCTTCCCTTGAGTCTAAAATCTGTCAAGATTACATAAAAAATATGTATAAATCATGGTTGTCTGTTATAATAGGATTTAACATAGATACCACATTAAGTAAGGATTTTGCTATCAAGAAGGGTGTTTTTCTTGTAGTGTTTCTCAAATTACAACATCAGTGGTTTGGAAATTACAATATAAGTGGTAAGTGGTTTGGGGCAGGAGACTTTCAAGGATAGCCTCCAAACATATCTTCATCCTCTTATTAAGTCCCAAAATCCAATATAACCTAACAAAACCTACAAGAAATTTCTTAAATTTTTTTATAGAAATACATGGAAAGAAAATAATGGTAAAGGATATACAACAAATTAATGAATATGTATATATATATATATATATATATATATATATATATATATATATATATACTACTATATATATATATATATATAATATTTTAATATTTTTTGTATTTTTAGTTAATAAAAATTTTAATATCTACAATCCTATAAATATTTTTACTATTTTAATATCTTCAATCCTATTAATATTAAGCTTTTCGATCTGAACATATATGAACATGTAAGTGAGATGATTAGGGCCTCTCTCTTAACTTAGTCACCATATTTTGATTTCAAGAAGGGAAATAAAAGGAACATTTTGGCTAGCTAGGGTGTATAAAAGGAATATTTTTATTCAAAATAAAGGAATGTTGGTTAGATCCCAAAATGAATATTGGGTTTTGGGAAGATAAGGAGATTTCTCTTTATAAATACCACAAAGCATTTATAAAGATCATTCTAGTAATCTATAAAAAAATTTAAATTTTTTTTTACTGAATAGTATTAATATAAATATTTCAACTATCAAAACAGTTTTTTTATTCACTAACATTTTTTGAAAAATATAAATGTTTCATAGTTTAATAGTTGATGTAATGATTGATTAATTATGAATAGTAATGAATCAATGGTTTGATTCAGATATTAATGGATGATTTGTATTGTTTAGTGTGTTTAATGGGATGATGAGGGAGACTGGATGTTAGTTGATGATGATGTTGATGAGTGATAATAGATAATGGTTATTGAATAGTAACCCGGGAAGTAGTCGCTATTTACCAGCCCACATCTTTCTATGATCATGAGACAATATGGTCAATGGTCACATGAATAATGACAGTGACCACATGAATAGTGGTTGCTGAATAGTGACCACATGAAGTGTGATCCTTTGTACTTCACTGAATTCACGACCGGAGCTCCGTAATTGGATTGATCGATGACCATAGACGATGTGGTCACTAATATTGTGACCACTATGTGGACACAATATTGTCTTTAACTCTCGTGCCAACTTTTGGCGCTAATTTTTCTAACCACTCAACCGTGGTCACTGATTGTGGTCACCATGTGGTTGTTATCTTAATGATTTTATTTTTTGTCTTCTGTGATTGCAAAGTGGTCGTAACATGGTCACTAACTTCTGATCACTTTTTGTGGTCATAATTTGTGGTTATTATTTAGCTGTTTTTTTATATTGGGTGATGGAGTAGCATGTGGGCACTTAAATCACTAAGGAAAAAAAAGTTTATATTTCTCTGGTTATTCTCTTGATCAACTATACTAGGGTTGCATTATATCTATACATTTATAGGTATTCTGTTGCACCAGAAAACCCTAATAAACATTAGGCCTCACCTTATGGGACCCAAGCGTAGTAATGAACTTAGTTTAATGTCAAACTCAATTTGGGCTTGCTTGTATAGCAAAAACCTAACAACCTACTCAATTTCTTTTTCAGAGAATGGTGCTAGTAACATTTCATTATCCGATCTAGACAAAGAAGGCATAATCATATATATACAGCATCATTGGAACAACTATCAGATTTAAACAGTGTCTCAAAATAATCAACCATCAACTTCTCAAGACCATCATATGTGGAGCCGAGTTATTCTATTCCGCCTTCGTCGAGTCGAGGCCATTGAATGGAAAAACTTAATGTTGGTGTCCCCCTCGGCTAGCCAATTTCCAGTAAGCTTTTTATTTATTTAGCAAAGTAATATACCTTTGTTTAGCTTTTGCGAACTCCTCAGAACTAGATGAATCCTTCTCCCCCCTGTAATGAGCCATACGATTCTTACACTTAGAAATTTGCAACCTAAAATCCCGACCTAATGATCTTCCCTACTCAGCCAAAGCTCGGCCACAAAACTGGATCCTATCCTAAATTGTCTCTCCTGATAGAGATTCCTAGCTATTTTTTTACAACTACACCACGTTCAAGTTCTCCCAGCCACATATTTTCAAAGTGAAAATATTGATATATATTCCTCCCTGGATGTTGTCTTAGGTCTAGAAAAATAGAAAGATGGTCTGATTCAGAAGCTTCAATACTATAAACTATGGAATTAAAGAATTTGGAGATCCATGATTGTGAAGCCATAACACGATCTAAACGCTCCTCCACCCATTCTACAGTGCCTCTGGATTTCTCCCAAGTAGATGGATTCCCAATCATACTTAGGTCCTATAATCCACTAGCCTCCGTAGCCTCTAACCCTTGCAATAGACCAACAGGATGACATAGACATCCTCGTTTTTCATTTTGAAAGAGAATATCATTATAATCTCCTATACAACACCATGGAAGAAAAGATTTTTGTGATAAAGTCCACAGCATATGCCATGCATCTCTTCGCCTGTATCTCTCCGGGAAACCATAGTAACCTGTGAGTCTCCATAGTCCCAAATCCTGCATTCTGACCTCAAGATCTATATGATTTCTTGATGATCCAATCACTTGAGCTCAATGTTTCTTCTTCCAAAAACATTTGGCCCCACTACGTCCAGAGTATAACCACAAAGCTTCCCTCGTATCCAAATCGTTGTACTTATATGGTCCATCTTTTCCTCAGCCAGTAAAGTTTCCATTAGAAAAACAAACATTGGAGATACAAATTTTGAAATATTTGATGCCTATTAACCAAATGTTTTTAATAAGAAATGGTTAGGATCAGTTTGATAATATTTTGAAAAACGTTTTTTGAAACCTTAAAAAAACACTATTTTTTTTATATAAAAAACACTTTAAAAGTTTGGATATACATAAATACCTATTTATTTATCCTTAAATATTTATTTATTTTTCCTTAAAACATCTATTTCTTTATTCCAAAAAAACCCGATATACTCTTAAAAATTCAAATAATTTTTAAAAAAAAATTCTATAATCAAAATAGTTTTATAAAAATAATAATTATTTTTCAATAAAAGAAATTCAAAATATATTTTAAAAAGAATTTATATAATCATAAAATTGTTTAGAAAAATAATTATTTTAGATTTTTCAATACAAAATTTTTACATAGATTTATTAATTAATCCAAATATTTTTAATTACAAACAAATAATTTTTTAGTTTTTATTTATATAAATGTTTATGTATGTTCATTTATATGTTTTTGTCATAATTTTTTTTTATTAGATATCCTATTTTTTGTAATTAAATTTTAAATGTCATTTTTTTTTATCATTTTGGTATAAAAGCATTTATATATCTCCAAGAGACATGTTATAAATAAAACATGGGTAGAATCATTATTTCAAATTCATATAACAACGTTTCTGATAGAAGCATAGCTAAAGAAAGTCCATAAACTTTATTACAAGAAACAGTGACAAATTAGTCATTCCTTCAAAAAAAAAATTTAATATTCCTATAATACCTGTTACTTTCCTTTTAAAAATATAAATATATTTTCTTAAAATATCTAATTATTTTATTTGATAAAGAACCCAAATATTTGATAAAGGTCTATGAGGTGGCAAGAAAATTTGTTTCCCTAAAATACCCTTCATTTATTTACCACAAGCCACAACATAATTCAAACATCATATCATCTATTTGTGGTTTGACCCCTTCCCAGACCTCCCTTTCTTCTTTTCTTCTTCTCCTCATTCAAATATCCCCTTATCCTCTCTCAACCGATTTCACGACTTCTTCTTCAACCACACACCTCCCTTTTTTCTTCCTTCTTCTCCTCAACCCCTTTTGCTTCCCCCCCCCCCCCTTCCTCTTAAGCTTGACCTCGTTTCTTCAAGATCGGCCTCTCATTGTACTCAAATCCCTAACCCGAAAACCCCATAAACGCATCCCATTCGAAAGAGAACCGTTGGTCGACCAAAGCACGACTGGTCACGGGAAAGAGGAAGAGGGATTTCCCATTCGAGCCAAAGCACAACCAAGTCCCCTTAGGTTTCTGTCTTCATCAGCAGGTTTCTTTTACTTTATGTTTGTCTCTTTGTCGTTGTCTCTTTGTCTCTTTGTATCTTTTCCATCTGCTTGGTTGTTAAGAAAAATTTATCTGGTCATGCATGCTTAAGTTATCTCCATACTTCACTGAGATTTCATTGAATATAGACATTGTTGAAAACCATTTAATCTTGGCATTTCTTACCATGGTTAATAGTGTGATGCTGCCTCAGTGTGGCCTTCTTGATCTCTCCTTATTCATTTAATAAGTTAAACATCATTAAAATTTCACTATTTTTAAAATTTGACCTCTTCAATTGGTATCAATAATTCATTCACAGTGCACAATTATAGGATTATGCGATTAAAGAATTACAAACTTCATAATTAGGTAATAGACAATACTATTAAAGAAAAAAATCGCGCCTACCACGGATGCCTATATAGTTTTCCATGACAATAGAAAGAAAGGATTAAAAACATTCAATTTTGCATTAGATTTATCTTTTATATTGATCCTATATGTGGTATACTCAGGAACAACATGTCACATAAACAAAATTGTTAAGGAAGTTGTGGAGAGACCACCTCAAAATCTTCTAGAGTTAGTGGGTGGGATCATTTTGCATCTACCACTCTAACCAAACACCCACAGATATAACATAACGTCCATTTTTGCATTGCATACTTTTGTGTTCCTTTAAGTTTGGTTTGTTAGTTTGTGCATAATTGGCTTTAGTCATGTATCTTGAGCTAATGGTTCTTTCTGCATTGGTGATTATAGTAATTTTGTTGTTTACATCAACTTGTTTATCGTATCTTGTTCTTTTATATGACACACGGAAAGTGTCCATAGAGGGTAGTGAACTTAAAGACCTGATGATCCTTGATAGGATCAGCGACAAACAGAGATTTTCAATGTCTTACTGTGTCATTCCATAGGGCTTCAAATCACTAGAGCTTTTAAGAACCATTATTGTCTTTAGGATATCATTTGTCATCCCACAAAATTAGTGGATTCAAAATTCGTACCAAGAACCCCGAGTCGATTGAGTATGGTTTAGTATCACGACATCAAACTCAACTGACAATCTACTATGGTTTAGGTAAGTGAAAGATAAGGAAAGTGTCAATGAAAAAAAATTGACAATGTTGTTCAAGAGTGAATTATTGATACTAAATTATTAATTGAAGTTATTCCATTTATTTATTGTTGTGTAGAATTTCCTAAATTAGTTGTTAGGAGAAAATTGTTGTAAATAAACTTGTAATTCGTTTGTGATGAATATTGAAATGATGGATATTTGTTTTGATTGAATGAATTAACAGATTAGTTGTCTAACATTTCCTGTTATAAGTGTTGGGACTAATGTAACAAGGAGGCTTTGTTGGTATAGCGCCCTACCTGAATGGGTGACACGGAGCGAGAACCAAGTCTCGGACTGACCTTAGGTTATTCAATACAACTGAAGAGTTTGATAGATATATTAAGTATTTCAATAAAAGGACAATACTACCCAGGCAAAATATCGATCCTGCATTTATGACCAACTTTGGGTGGAGGCGATATTTGATAGGATGGGCTGGACTCCAGTCGTTTCTTTGGTTGAACCCGGTGTATACCTGACAAATGGTGCTTCCTCCAAAGCTCATTTTCATGTCGAGCTTTGTAATTGTACACTAAGAGGAAAAGACATACAACTTACTCCACATAAAATATGTGAAATACTAGGTGTCTCATATGCGAAGTACTTGGCCTAACATTCACATAAAGACTTGGATGACATAAAGACTTGGCCTAACATTCCAGGGTTTGTACCTTTTGAGGCCATTGAGCACTTATGCGAAGTATTGGCTGGTCATGGGCTTCAAAAGCCTAATGCTCATAGTCTTTCTATTAAATGATGTGTACTCCTTCACATTATCACATTCTCCATCATACCACGAGAAGGGCACAGAGAAGAGTTGTCTTATCTTGAAGCATTTTTGGTTGATTCCTTATTGATGGGTCGTAGAGTCAACCTTGGCTATATTATGTTTAATCATATGATTGTCTGTTACTAGAGCACAACTCAAGTACTCCCCTATGGACGCTTTTTGACGAAAATTTTCAGAGAGTTTGGTTTAGACTTGTCAACAGAAACAGAAAGTGATAAGGTTTATGTGTTTGACACTTATACTGAGTCAACTATGGGAAGAATGAAGTTTTTGAAATCAAAGGATGGTGAATGAAGATGTATGGGAGATGAAGTGGAGGCTGACTCAGATGAGGATGAAGAGAATAATGACATAGAGGGAGGATGTCAGCCTTTTGGTAACTTGGACATTCCTCCATTACAAACTGATGCACCAGAATCAGAGCCTGGTGATATTCCTCATGCCAAAGTGCCACCAGTTGTGGATGAATCACCTCTGTATGAGGTCAGGGCATAGATCAATTCATTAGCTTCTCGCACAGAGGAGCTTGCTGTTGTGGAGGACTCATGTTTATCTTCAATCGAGGCTCGTATTGATTTGTATGAGATGCGGTTGACCTCCTAGTATGAGCAGCTACAATAAAGAGTCAGTCAGTTTGAGCAAAGGGTTATGGGATTCCTTAAATATGTTTTCCCTCCACCACCTACACCGTCTTGATACCATTATACAAACTATGTTTTTAGTTTACTTTTTGGACTTATGATGCAAGAATTTATATGTTATTATACCTTTATGGAAAATGAATTATATGTCACACTTGTTCCAGTTATTAAACTTTGTTACAGTTGTATGAATGGATGTAATACATTTTATTTTATGACGATGTCTAATTTTCTTACAGTTTTATTTTCCACTTAACATAACTTGAACCAATGAGGGTGAAAAGTTTGGAAAATATTGTTATGTTTCCATGATCGTGTCATACTTAGATGAATTTATCATGAGTCTACTAAAACTTTTATGTACCTTGAATCATTAACAATCAATTTACCCCACAAATAGCTTTTGTAGTCTATCAAAATTAGTTCAGGAGTATGGTTCTAAGTAGTATAAATCACTTAACAACTGACTCTATTTGAAGAAGAAAGTACCAATGGAAGCTATTGCATGTTGTGACCTCAATCGATTGAGGTTCCACATCTCAACCGATTGAATAAGCTCTCTGTGATATTCACTGACATTGCAACTCAGTCGACCGGTTGAGATTGGTAATCCCAACCGGTACACCTCAACCGATTGAATGACCTCTCGGTCTGGTTCACTGAAATTGCACCTAAATCAACCGATTGAGATTGGTGCACTCGACCGGTAGACTGAGGTGCAATTTTAGTCAACCAGACTGAGAGGTCATTCAACTGATTGAGGTGTGGTTCCTTAATTGGTTGAATGATCTCTCAAACTGGTTTACTAAAATTGCACCTCAATCGATCGGTTGAGATTGGTGCACTCAACTGGTTGACTAAGGTGAAATTTCAGTAAAACAGACCGAGAAGTAAGTCAACCGGTTGACGTGTGGATCCTCAATCGGTTGAATGACCTCTCGAACTGGTTTACTAAAATTGTACCTCAGTCGACCGGTTGAGATTGGTACACTCGACCGATCGATTGAGGTGCAATTTCAGTAAACCAGTCGGAGAGATCATTCTACCGGTTGAGGTTCCACACCTCAACCGATTGAATGACCTCTTAATCTGATTTATTGAAATTGCACCTCAGTCGACTGGTGGAACTTGGTACACTCGACTGAGTGTGGATCCTCAAAATGGAAAACTCACGCATGTATTGACATATGGTAATTGAGATCTACTAATAGTATACTAGTGTGTACTTCTTAATGAGAAAATGCTTGAACAGTTTAGGAAGTTATAAAATAGCATTAACGAAGTATAAGATGTCATGTTACAATATAGCATAATATAAACAAAATTGTCCAAATGGAGTTACTACATAACATAATTGTTTGATACAAAAAAACATAAAAAACAACACTCTCTTCATGCACTTCCTAATCAAAATAACTTAGTAAAATTTTCCCATTTTTTATTATGAACATCCAAGGCAAGATTAACTGCTAGTTGAAGTCTATAAAATGGCATTTTATACTGTCAGGAAAAATCATACACAAAATGATTAGTGGTATCCATCTATACTTAATATAAAACGATGTATTTGAAAAATGATTGATTTGCTCAAATTGATTACCGCATCAATTGCTTCAACTAATGTGGAATCGTTCCAATATTTCATAAACTTTATTACGAAAATTCCACAGTCAGACCTAAACAAAAATTGGATGAAATTGGTTAAAACATAAATTAGATAAGTAGTTGTAATTACCTATCAAACAGTGTAGAATGTACCGAACAATATTTTTACCCATTTTTTTGACCAAAAACATCAGGATAGAAATGTGTGAATGCTCCAATGTCCAAGTTGTGATGCATAAGAAATGCGTGAAATGCTTTGGTAATGGCCGTTGACAGCCTAATTGAGTTGCTCGATGGTCGTTTACCCCTTGTTAATGAAATAGAGGATAACACCTCTACTCTTTGAGCGACAAGATTTGCAACATGCAGGTGCCAATGTTTATTCTTACATACGGGCAAATAGAACTATGTAAACAAAAATACTGAAAACATTTAGTTATCAATATAAAAAAACAAAGAGTTGGGAGTTTGTACAATGGAAAGTTGATGGTTACCATGTCACAACTTGACAAATCATGATCAACAATGGTTGCATCGAGGAACGATTTACATCGTTGAACGTATTCCGATGGTTCCACGGTCATCGAAATGCTAGTCGGTATACTCTGAGTGCGAACTTATAATCCCTATGAGAATATACACAATAGTAATGATGGAAAAATACAATACCTCAAATTATGGGTCAAAATAGTATGTGCGTCTAGGTATAGATTGTTTTGCATTGAACATGCGAGTGACTGTTGCTATAATCTCCATGTAAAAATGACTTTGCTATAGTGATGTTAATAGGAAATGTAAACATAACTAATTAGAGTGCGAAAGTATACATACCACATTGTTTATCAGTGCTCTCTATCAAGTGAAATAACTCTTATTGTGAAAGATAATATCATGCATCTCACACATGATCTCATAAATAAACTAATAAGTTAATCGTGTGGTAAAATTGATATAATGACAAATAAGAAAGATAAAAGTGGAATTTAACTAAATTGTACATACTCCTCATCCCTTCCGTTTGCAAAATCATAATTTGCTACCAATCGTTCTTTGTAGGTAAGTCTTTTAAACTGCTTTTGGAAATTATCAACAAAGGGTGATTTCAGTATTGCAGATGGCTTAACCTTCATGATCTTCGTTTATATATCATAGTAGTATCTAGGTTGTTGCATGATTTCAGTCCCTCATCAACATCCATCCTAGGTACTTCATTTGTTTACATTGGTGGCTGGTCAACTTCATTAAGCAGATAGAAAGGTATGTCTTGAACATCTCCATCATATTGCCTTTGTGGCTCATCGTCTTCTTTTTTTGGAGAGAAAGGTATATCTCCTGTAAAACCTAGGAAAAATTTAATTTTTCTGAAAAATGGCAAAACAGTAAATTACCGTTATAGTATAGGTGGAAAATCTGGAAATTTTCTAGATCTCGGATGATGAAATAGACTTTACCATTGAATTCGTCTCGCGAAATCTAGTTACCCAGTCGAATTTCATTGAATTTCGAGATGGTCGAAATTTCACGTATTTTGAGGCACCAAGTGTTAGGTGACACATGGGATGACCAGGGGTTACCACATGGAACCATGAGAGAAGGACACATAACATGAGAGTCATGTGGTGTGGAGAGTGCCACCTAGAACATGTGTCCATGTGACACATGGACAATGGAAAATGTGACACATGGCAAGATGAATAGTAGAGTGAGAGGAAGCTTTCTCTCACTTGAAGGAAATCAAACAAATCCTATGGGGAAGGGAAAAAGAAAGGAAAAGGAGAAAAAAAAGGAAAGAAAAGGAAGAAAGGAAAGAAATGAGGAAAAAAAAAAGAGATGAGGAAAATCGTGCTTGGAGGAGAAAAAAAAAAGGGGCTCCGATTCTCGGTGTTTCTGTAAAACCCGGGAAAATTTAAAATTTTATGAAAAATGGTAAGAATAGTAAAATTGCTGGAATGACTCAGGGAAGCCTAGAAATTCTCTAGATCTCAGATGACGAAACGGACTACTCCGTTGGATTCGTCTCGAGAAATCTAGTGACTTAGAAAAGTTTCATTAAATTTTGAGACAATAAGAATTTTTACAATTTTCTGGGTGGTGAGTTGCCAGTGACTCAAGGGCGAATTTTCGAAAATCTTGAAGTGAAATTACTTGAGCTAGTTCTGTTTAAAATAAATTGTTGAAAGAAATGAATCGTTTGGGGACAAAAAACGAACCGGGACGGAGGTGGACACGTGGCGGCGTGAGCATAACAAACTTAAGTTAATTGGAATAAAAGGAGAGCAAAATGGGAAAAAGCCCATTTTTTTTTTCTGCAAAACGTGAAAGTGTAAGAGGAGAAGATAGGGTGTAGAGAGAGAAGCTCTGACTTCTCTCTAAGATCTATGGAGCTCGGGTGGTCGTCTCACATCGGGCCAAGACTTAAAGTCGAAGTACTCGTCGAGGACAACGCGTGGACACCAAAACCAGGAGTTTTCGTCAGAGATTCGAGCGAAAAGTTCGGGAGGCC
This sequence comes from Tetrastigma voinierianum, assembly GCA_016808115.1. NCBI lineage: Eukaryota > Viridiplantae > Streptophyta > Magnoliopsida > Vitales > Vitaceae > Tetrastigma > Tetrastigma voinierianum. The sequence goes on along the minus strand of JAEQBH010004909.1, from coordinate 85,188 downwards.
GTGGGTTTTGAGCTTCCGGGTCTTCGAAAAATTTCGTCTTCGCTCTAAGAGGTAGGGAACCTTTCTACTCGGGTTTGTGCCCATCTAGAATTCGTTTGGTCTTGGTTGAGCTACAGGGGCCTGTTTGGATGGTGCTTTCGAGAACGCAGGAAAAAGAAAATTGATTTTTTTTTCTGGTTTTTCTCTATGATGTCCAGTTTCCGGGGTTGTTTTGAGGTTGATTTTGGGCTTAGTTTGGGATGGGTTTTGTGCCATGTTTATGGTTGATTTGTGGTCTCAATTGGGGTGGGTTTTTCGCCGGTTGAAAGGGTTGTTTCTGAGATGATTTTGGGTCAAAAAATTGCATCACGAGAGCTCAAAAAGGTGCACCGAGACGCGATGCGTATGTTCCCATCTTTCTTGCGTAGGTCATTGTTTATGTGAAGCCTCAAACTTTGGACGACCATAACTTTCTGTCCGAACTCTGATTCGCACGTTCTTGAGCTCTATGGAAAGGTCTTTGAGTCTAAAATCCATCCATATATAGATTAATACAATTTGAGCTCATATTATGTCCAAAAATGATGAAATACAGTAGCCTCCACTGCTGTAGGTGCTGCAATGTTGCTGATTTTCTTCATGGCTTGCAACTTGCATAACTCCTTCGTTAAGACTCCAAATTTGGTGTTCTTGGACTCTATGGAAAGCTCCTTGAATCTAGAATCTGGCAACATTTCTATGAATGGCATTTGGTGCCCACATATTTTTTGAAAATTTGATTGTAACACCAAGTGTGCAAATTGCTTGGTTGTGATAATATGCGTGGTCTAATACATTGAAATTGGTGTATGTTGTTTGGTAATTATATGCATGTTGATATAATTATCCATGAGGCTTAGGGAAATACATGAGTTTGTGTATGATTGAGGCCATTGCATGGCTTGGTTGTAGGCTATTTGTGGACATGGTGTCGCAACTAGACTTAGAGGATAAAGTAAGTCATTACTCGATTGGTGATGACTTGTAGATGTCAATGTATGTGTGTTAGGTATGTTGGCATGAATTGTATGATTTAAATTGAAATTTATGTGTTTAGTGATATAAATTTCCAATTGATGCATGGGTTAATATGCATGAGTAGGCATATGTGCATATAGCACTCATTATATATTAGCATGGTATGAATAGGCAATGGCACATTTGCATTGCATTTCATATGCACGAGGACATCACTTAAAACGGGTGGGTGTGCATGGTTGTTGTCTTTCACCATTCTTGGTGAACAAGTGGTGGACTCTATACATTGGACGACGTCCAATAGAGCTCCACGATCTTCATGGTTGTAAATCAACACTGTGTATGGTGTTGATGGTGCGGGCTCGGTCTAGGGACAATGTCTTAAAGAGTTAAGTGGTTTTGGAGATTGTCCAATGCTTTTGTTTTAAAGCGATTTCGAAGATTGTCCAATGCTTTTGTTTTAAAGCGGTTTTGGAGATTGTCCAATGTTTTTTATTTATAAAACAAAAAGCTTTTGTTTTGGATAAAGGATCATTGATTGAAATACCAATGGTGAGTTTTTCACTCTAGGCATAAGCATGTGTGAGGGAGTCGGGTTGGGACTCGGGTTTTAGAGGGAGTCGGTAAGGGCTCGGTACATAGGACATGTTGAGTAGCATCTCATTCATGACATGTAGGTTTCCATTCTAGGATGGCACCTTCTGGAGGGGAGTGTTTATTTGTTGCATGACCATTGCATGTGCACTTAGGTGTGAAATATCCCTTATAGGATTTTACTCTACTGGGCATTGCTCACCCCGTCATGGGACCCCCTTTCGGTGGGGAATGTGTGGGGAGACTGACTTGATCACTAGAGTAGATATTGAAAGAAAGCGGGATTCGCGGCTTTGATTTATAATTTTGTAAAACATGTATTAGAATGCTTAATTTTGATATATGTTTTACATAAATGATTTAATTTAAACTCTTATGGACTATGGTTTATAGTCATGTGCTTATATGTTTGAGTATGGATAAATGGGCCCTATCTTGGTATTTTACTCGTATGTGGACCCAGTGAGGTCATTTTAAAATATTGGGTCATGTTGCCGTATGTCGCGGGTTGTATCTTTGGGTAGAGCTCGTCTGAAAGGGACTACGCGTTTTCATTAAATCTTGGGTCCTCGAAAAGGGACTCGATGGTGTGTGGTATCGGGGTTACCGACATCCCGCAGATCTTACGGGTTGACGAGGTTGTCACGGACCCGGGATTTTAGGCGTCAGTTATTTGTCGGAAGTCTCGTTAGTGCGAGGGAATTAAGAAGTTGGCCCGTCCCAGCCAAGGCTACGATGTGGTCTGAAACCAGGTTAAGTCGCGTTCAAAGGTAGGGGTTTCTCCTACTGCCAGTTATTCTTTAGTAGCCCGTGTAAGGGCCATTTTGGTTCAACTCTAATCTTGCAGGTTGTGTTTGTGTGATCGGGGGCAGAACCGGTGTTTGAACAGAAATTACGGACCTCTTGGCTGGAGTGTGTAGCCTTGGATTCTGACTGGGCGTGGTGGGCATCCGACACGCGTAACTATGGATGTCGATCCGAGATTAGACAATTTGTTTGTGGTTTAGGTTGGCAGTGTTGGCCGTGGGTGTAGTCTTAGTTTTGGGGTTTAGACAATTTTCACACGCCCCATGCACCCATGTCGGTAGCCGACTTAGACGACCGCCTTTCTCGTGAACTCACGATTTACACGTTCTTGGACTCTACAAAAATATCTTTGAGTCTAGAATCTACCCCTATGTCAGTGAATGGCATTTGGTGCTTGTAATCTACTTAGAATTTTATAATAATTTTTATTATATGTCAGGGTATAAATTGAGCGACTTAGGTTTTATGGGAAAATTATTAAAATTGTTAAATAGTGAAAAGTGAAATAAAGGCATAGAGCATATGATTAAAGTATTATATGCTAAAATGAAATTAATGGAACCGAATAAACCCAGTGAAGGGCAAATTTGAAAATTTGTAAAATGAGGACCTAAAGGTCTAATGAGAATGAGCTTAAATGCCAAGTGAATTAAATGATAAATGGAAGTCAAATGAAGACCAAAAGGAAGAAAAATGAGAAATGGATTTATTGAAGTGCTAAACATGGTCTTAGGAGATATGAGTGATATTAGACCATATTGGTCTTAGAATGGCCATTGTGCCAAAAACGTTTTGAGAGTGAGAGAGAGGAAAAGCTAGGGTTTTGTGTGCGAAGATCAAAAGATTGGTGTGATTCTTCCCTTTTTGCTCAAGATCTTGCAGAAGGAAAAAGGAAGAAACTAGGGAAGCCAGTACAAAGTTATTTGGAGTAATAAGCCTAGAATTATTTAATGATGTTTGGGTTAGGAAAGCTACTGTGTCATTATGGGTTTTGCTCATGGTTGGTTTAGGATGACTTTAGAACGTCTTTGGGAGTGATTTTCATATTTTGGTTTGAGTTTTTGAGTGATTTTTGGAGAAAATTGAAAAAAGGAGGAAAGAAGGAAAACTGGGCAAATCGGTGCTTTCCCTTCGTCGCGACAAAGTGCTTCGCCACAGCGAAGGCTGCCTCGCCGCGGCAAGGCCAAGGGCCAAAATGGAAACACGGGTTCAACGCAGCGTAGGCGTACTTTCTGTTGCAACCAGCCTTCATCACGTGAAGGCACTATTCACCGCAGACTGAAATTTTATTTTGTTTCAGAAAGTCCGTATTCGTGCATCGATAGTTTAGAGGACCTGATAAATGATCAATGGGGTTGAATGGGATAAAACTAAATGAAAAACGTACCATACCTCACCACCTCGGCGAGTTCGTCTTCGGGCAAACTTAGTGTCTTAACCTAAGACCATTAACAAAAATTAATCGACATTAAATAAAAATGTATAATAATTGTTTATCCACTAAGAGTGGCATAATTGTTATTGACTAGGGGCGGGTAAGGATCACCTAACCTAGGATCGAGATCAAAAGGGAAGGAAACGACAACCGACAGCTTCGGTTTGTTCACTAACTCTATCCTTATTTCAAGTGTTTTGGTAGTATGCCAAATAAATATGAAATGATTATATTGAATGAGTATATCTTTGAAATGATATTACAAAAGTGCATACGGATTTGAAAATGTGATAATTGAAATTTTTGACGATTAATTGCATGTGAAAGATTAATCGAATTGTAAACGAATTGGTTAATTCTTGACATCTTGAATTGAATCAATATACCGAATGAACAGCTTGGAATCCCAGTGGCATCCGTCGCAGAGCACCACGAAATTGTCGATGTCAGCTTGGCGGGATGCACCAATCATTTATCGTCATGATGGCTTATGACATTAAAGAAATGTTCCCACTTGGCAGGATGCACCAATCGACATCCGTCATGATGGTGTATGACATTTAAATACCACATGTCGGGGTACACCAATCGGCATCCAGCATGATGAGAGATCAAAATTGTGAAATGTGTAAGCACATTACAGAATGATAAAAAGGACGGGATTCACTGAACGGAATCCATCATGGATGTGAATTGCATAGACAAAGTGAAATAACGAACTTGATGAGTGTAAATGGGATTTGTAAACTAAACACATCTTTAGGTATGCGTTTTGAATCTCATGAATCGAACAATGGTATGATTTGTTGCATGTGAATATACATATTTGATATGATCGATGATTTGTAAAGTGAAAGCATGTGAAAATAGATAAGCATAGTGTTTATAGTATAAAAAAGGCATGTTTAATGATAAATGCATGTCATGTTAAGCTTGTAAATTTGAATAGAGCTATATAGAACCACTAAGCACGAAAATGCTTAGGCGTATAGTTTTTATCTATACAGGATTCTGGAGCAAACGGAAGGGGCCAAGAGCAAGAAGCGCAGAGTCATAGAGAAAGTTGCAGAGTATAAGTATATACCCCGTCATTTGCATATCATATCTTTTGACATGTGATATTTTGTGGAGAAAAGAGTTGAACTCTGAACCATTATTTTTGTGTATCATTTGTAACGGCAAGATAAGTCATTTTGTAAACGAATTGTATAAGAGTAAATGTTTATGGGCCTACCATTTGAAAATACTTCCGTGTAATTGAAAACCTTAAAACGAAATGACATAAATAAATGTTTTGGAAAGATAAATGAAAACGTTAGAGTAAACCGGGCTTTGGTTTGGATCCGCCATTCGGGTCGGGCCAGGGATTCGGGTCGCTACATTTAGTGCTCATAGTTTCGGGTGTTTTCCTGCCCTTGTAAAAAAAATTATTTGTGGATTGTTTTGTGGGATTGCTTATGCCACAATTGATAAAGGGTACCAAGTTATCCTTGCTTGTATGATTGATACTTGGTGTTGATATATGCTTGAGATGCATGAAAAGTGAATAACATGTTTATTGTATTGTGAAGCATGTTGAGATATATGTTAGACATATGGAAATTAAATGGAAATAATTATATGTATTAAACATGATTATCCATGATACTTGGCATGAAGTGTGGTTTTGAATTGTTGCACATGACATTCATTGTGCATGTAGCATGAGATACATGCAATGACATTGCATTGCATTTATGCACGGGACATCGCATGATATGGGTGTGAGTGCATGGTAAAGATCGACACTGTGTTTGGTGTTCGATGGTATGTCGTGAGTACATGGTAGATCGACACTGTGTTTGGTGTTCAATAGTAGGCTTGGTAAAATGGGACAATGTCCAAAATGAGTCTCACGGTCGCATAAAAGAAAAAAGAAATGAAAAATATGTGTGTTGGGTATAGAAAGAAGGGATAGATACCCCCTCAGGTGACAAACCCGGTATTCTTGGTTTGACATTTGTATCCAGTGATGAAAGTTCGCGAAAGTGTCGGAAGGTGTGTGAAGCCTACGGTGAGACCCCGGAAATTCACTACCCACAAAAACACACGAGACTTGGTAAAAACAAGTGAATATTGGAGTTTGTCCACTGGATTTTGATTTATAAAACAAAAAGGTTTTGTTTTGAAAAAATGGTCATTGATGGAACATAAATGATGGTTTTCACACTTGGCATATGCATGTGTGAGGGAGTCGGTGAGGACTCGGGACATAGGACAGGGTGAGTCACATTCTCATCCATGGCATATAGACATTTGAGTAGGAATGTGTATGTTTTTACTTAAATGTGTGAAATGGCATTGCATGTGCACTTAGGTGGGGAGTAGCCCTTGTAGGAATTATTCTCTATTGGGCATTGCTCAACCCGTCGTAGGAACACATTTCAAGTTTAAGACAGGTACTGGAGGATGACGCTCAATAGAGGCCTTAATTGTGATGAAAGCTGGATTGTGGCTTTGGTAGTTGTCTTGACATGTATCTATATGTTATATATAAGAGTGTTGTAATAAACTCTTATGGACTATTGTGATATAGTTGTATATTAGGGATATGGACAGATGGACCTTGTGTGGTCATTACTACTTCTATTGAGACCTTGGATGGGTCATGGATATCTTGTTATCGGGTTGTATATTGGTGACTCCCGAGCAAGAAAGAGACTGCCGATTTTTGTGAAAATATGGAACCCGATAAATGGGACACAATAGGTTGGTATCAGGTTACCTGAAATCCATAGGAACTCCGCGGTTTGACTAGTTGTCAATGGGACCCCCGGGTTTTGGGGCGTCACATCTCCACCCTCCCCATCGTAATGCAATGGTGAGTAGGTGTTGAAAACCACATGTGTAGTAAATCTATGTGAGGATGGATGAGATGCACCTTGCTCATCTGGTGAATGGTGGGGTTGTTGCTCAGGTGCTCTCATACCAAACCGGAATTCCGCAATATCAATAGCAAGTGATGTTGCCAATGCTATAAGTTGGTCTGATTTTGCCAAAATGTGTTCAATACCCTAGAAAACAATATAAGAGTTAGTTGGAGGAGTTACATAAGGATTAACATTAACACTGTTGGAATATTACTTGTAAAACAAGTACCTTTGGTGAATATGAATTATGGGAAGAGGTGGAAGGATGCGAAGGCATATATGAAGAGGTCGAAGGATACGAAATTCTTAAAGATTTGTTTTGAGAAACATGACATTGCTCAATTCTTATATCTACACATCCATATCTTCAAAAATATTTTCTTTCCTCAGAAAGACGTCTCTTGATTAGTTGATCTGTCCAAGTAGCACATAATAGGTGTGTTAACTCCACAGACACTGATGGAATGGTGGTGTATGAGAGATAGAAAAACTTAAGAAAAATGATGCATCCCCATAAGTATGTTGATTTGCTTATTTGGAACTCATGAATACTATCCTCTAAATATTAGAGCACAAATTTTGCTCAGTTCCTTTTCACAGTACAATCGCTAGCCAAAATGGAATCCCATAGATCACGGATTCCCTCCTTACGCAAGCAAAAATCATAAATGACTTACAAAACTCTTCTCCAACCGGTTGTGTTCCCAAGTTTGTTTCCATAACTTTCAATTTATACGTCCTATTGGGAGTGGAGTGACGGTTATGGACGATTATGTCAAGACCATCACATGGTATTCCTAATACCATGCTTACATGTTGCGGCGTGATTGTGATTGATCTTTGTTGGATGCAGCGAGTGGCAGCTTCATAATTTTCTAGCGACCCGAGTTGCAAAGTCAGCCGTGGTTCTATGCAACCTAATTTCAGTAATCCTCCAAACCCCAATTGTGACGCCCCTTCTCCATTTCGACCCGATTGGTGGGTCTAAACAAGATCCGAGATGCCTAATACCAGCAAGCGCAACACCCCAACTCGACACGGGAGTGTCAGCGAGGTTAATCATCTTTTTTTTTATAAACTTATAATCTTTAAGCTTGTTCGTTCATGTAATGTTAAACATTAACTTGTACTATATTACATGCAGTGGATTACAAAATATATACAAGCTCCATATAAAATGTTCAACATTTACAATATTTACATTGTTTACAAAAAGAAACCAAAACTACATATACAAAAATAGGCAAATAATAATGGTCTTCAGTGGGCACTAGTGATGTGTTGGCTTTGGCTAACGTCACAGTTGTCTGTCTCGGGTTTCCTCTTACGTACTACGGATGAAACACCCATGCTAAACTTATAGCTTAGTGGGAATATATATGGATGACCTGATTAATTGCCCCAAGTGCTATTTTTGAACCATTTATTATAGGTTTTAAGTGCTTTTTGTACACTAATCATTCTAATTAACGATTTACACATTAGAGTCCTACTATTTTAATGATCATTTTTGTGGCAAATTTTGCAGTTTTGCTAGCTAATTATGTGAAATTGTTGAGTCGATCAAGCCTGAAGAATTCAAGTCAAACTCAACATTGTAGATCAGATCGGAGAAGGAAGAAGAGCAAAATGTGAAGAAAAACACCCGGCTAACGAGAGCTTCTCCCTGCGAGCCTTCATTCTGCCTCGGTAGCTGTTCCTTCCTGCTGCCCCTGTTCTCCTGCATTTCACGCACTTGTTGTTTTTGCTACAATTTTTGGTTTTTCTCCTTTCTACCCTTGTTGTATTCACTTATGTTTGGATTGTATGGTATTTCACTTGGTTTGTAAGGCTACATAAGCCATTTTGTATACACTGAAAGGGACGTTTTGGCTGTGGAATAAAATTAGGCCTCGCTCTCCCGTTTTCTTCCCTTTTCCTCTCATTTTCTCCCTTTCTAGCTACCAAACACCTCTCGAGATGACAACTCGTGAGATGGTCAAGCTAGGCCTCTTCCTCCGAAGAGGAGAGTCACGGCTGGGGGCTTGGAGGTAACGCACCCATTCCTCTCTGCTTTTAACGCACGCATTTATGGTTGCTTAAGTTCCCATATTTCTCACTTAGGTTAAAATCTCTTAAGCATGCTCTTTAATGTGTATTTGCAAGCTTTTGGGTTCACTGATACTTTCACTAGGATCCATTGAGGCCCGCTTAGTCATCTCCGCTACGATCGCAAGTAAGGTTAGACAAGAAGCCACCGCTAGTGGGACATTTAGCGCCCATTTAAATGCTTGCATAAGCCAAAAGAGAAAATCATAGGTTTAATTTTTAAAGTTAAATGAAGATCCGTTCGAAATGACTATATGTCATGCTCCCCAACGCGAGGAAAAAGACCCTGTGACATGTTAGTTGCCCTAAAAAACCCCAACCCAGCTGGCCCGAGACATCAAGGGGAGTTCTTTCTTATTTTTCTTCATTTTATTTTCACGAACCCCAAAACCTCACTGTTTTTAACAAAACCTGAAAATCCAAATTTAATTCACCAATTTTGCCTTCACTGTTAGTCATTTATGCGAAGAAAACCCATCCCCGCAGCCCGAATCTCTAGACCACTATACCGGCAAAGAGATTTCTGACTACTATAAGCAGGGAGGAATATAGGATACAAATTTTGTTGATTCCGGATCACCCTACTATGGCACGAATCATGACCTCTACATATAACTTTAACATTCATGTACATATACACATGCTTATTAATGTTTTGAACATATCATTTATAGATATACTTCTACATATATCATACTTATTCGTCTTATCATGTTTCATTTCTTATCATATTTCATATACCTTTCATGTCAGCTTACACTTTACTTTTTGTTTTTGTGACCTTATAATATCATCACATAGTAGTGTTATGCTTCTCATATCATGTCATATATCATGTACATCTCGTTTTCATATACTTGTCATTTGCTTTTATGTTTCATGCCTGCAAATACCTTAGAAGTGGCTGGGAAAATCAGGAGGTACTCTCGACAGTACTATCACCGCACGAGACAAGGATTCTATCTCGTATGTACCCGAAGGTACTATCACCAGAGATGCATGTACCAACAACTAAAGTGATTCTATCTCGTATGACCCAAACAGGGCCGCTATAATGATCCAAACGGGATCTATGTCATCGACCTAAACGGGGCCTCGATATTTGTAAACTATATGCTACAGACTTGTTTTTCCCTAATAGGCATGCCCATCTATCCCTCTACCAGGTTCTAAGAAGACAATCCATGTATATTTTATGTTCAGTACATATCTCATATTCTTGAATAATTATTTTCATCCAGTAATCATATGCGATATTTACAATCATTTATTAGTATCTTTGCATTTTTCAGATCTCATTATATGCATGAATAACTATGGTTACCATGTATGCTTATGAGCTATTTAATATCAATCCAATTTCATCAATCTATATATGGATGGATTTTAGACTCCAAGGGCTTTCTATAGAGTCCAAGAACATCCAAAACAGAGTTCGGACGAAGAAGTTATGGTCGTCCGAAGTTGGAGGCCTCGCATGAGCAGTGACTACGAGCAGAATAAAAAGGGCCTAATGTTTTTCATGATTTCTAGACCTAATATGAGTTCCAATTTCCTCAATCTATATATTGATGGATTCTAGACTCAAAGGGCTTTCCATAGAGTCTAAGAACATCTGAATCGGAGTTTGGATGAAGAAGTTATGGTCTTCCGAAGTTGGAGGTAACACATGAATAGTCAAACCCAGCCGGGCTGACCTCGCCGAGCTGACCTTGCCAGTAGCCTGTGCAAAGTAAATGGGCTATAACTTAGGCTACAGAGGTCTGTTTGGGTAATTCAAAAGCCTAACATCAAGTTCACTGATGTGGTTACAATTTACCTGAATGACTCACTGCCAAATTCCCTTTATTTCCCACCTGAAAACCAGTTCTAAAGTCTAAAACACATATAGGGGAAAACTTATGGTTTGCTAACTCCATCCTACACAATTAATGGGTTAGGAAAATTTCCTAAATCTCAAAAAGTTGGGGAGTCCATACTTAGTTTCCATACAACCCCAAATCAACCACAAAACCAAACCAAAACAACTCCAAATCTAATCTAAAACTATCAAACACCACCAATATACCAAGTAGGGTTCTTTTAGACCCAAATCATCAAAAAATGGGTTTATGGTTTGATTTTTCCATACAAACCATAGCATCCATACTAGCGTATTAAAAATCCATACTTTTCATACAAAACTTAAACAATTCATAATTCCTTTGATCTTCTTCTCTTCTTCCTTCTCTTCCCCTCTTCTTCTTCTTCTTCCCTTCTCTTCTCTTCTTTTCTCCCTATCCATTTTTGCCTATCCCCAAAGACCAAAATGAAATATTTATTTTGGTCTTATCCTTATTGGATTTTAATATTTTTCCTTTTTACATTTTTGGTCCCCAAACTCCCTTCTATTTACACTTCCACTTATTCAAATTCCTAATTTGGCCTACAATCTTAATTTAACCTTGGTTTTTGTATTCATTCCGGGTTTTTGCTTATTTTATTCCGAAAAAATATACTTTTACTTTTATTATACCCTAAACATGTTATAAAACTGTCAAGGTATAATTTGGGGTGTTATAACTCTCCCTCCCTTTAAAAGAATTTCAGTCTCGAATTTATAATTGACTAAGAAATATGGATACTACGCCTCATAGCTGTTTCGTCCCAAGGGCTTCTTTCTCTACTCATGGTGTGTTGCTGCAGCACTTTCACTAATGGTACTAGTTTGTTCCGCAACTGTTTCACCTCTCGATCCATAATAGCCTTTGGCTCCTCATCATATGACAAATCCTCCTGTACTTGTATCTCTTGAACTAGTAATATGTGCGACTCATCAGAGTGGTATCTCCGAAGCATCGACACATGAAACACATTATGCAATTTGGTCAACTTCGGAGGGAGTGCCAAACGATATACATGTGCGCCAATTCATCTTCTGGGGACCTCATATGGCCCTATGAACCTTGGACTTAACTTGCCTTTTTGACCAAACTGTAGAATTTTCCTCCACGGCGATACTTTTAAGAAAACCTTGTTTCCCACTTCATATTCAATATCTCTCCTTTTTAAATCGGCATATGACTTTATCGATCACCCAGCCCCTTAGCCTTTTCACGAATAACTCAACTTCGCTTCTCAGATCTTTACTATGTCTGGACCAATCACTTCATGCTCATTCAATTATGTCCAACACATAGGAGTTCTACATCTTTGGCCATACAAAACCTCATATGGTGCCATGCCAATGCTTGATTGATAACTGTTGTTACAGGCAAATTCTATCAATGGAATATACCTATCGCAACTTCCAGTGAATTCCATTACACATCCCCGAAGCATATCTTTGAGTACTTGAATCAATATCTCAGACTGTCCATTTGTCTGTGGATGGAATGATGTACTGAAATTCAGCCTAGTACCTAAGGCTGACTGTAGTTCCTTCCAGAATCTCGAGGTAAATCACAGATCTCTATCAGACACAATACACAGCGGTACACCATGCAATCGCACAATCTCATCCACATACTCAGCTAGTCGATCCATATAATAGTCAATCCCGACTGGTATAAAATGGGCCGACTTTGTGAGCCTATCAATCACCCGCACAGAAATATGTTTTTGTCACAGGAGGGGAAACCAAACACAAATCCATGGTAATGTTATCCCACTTCCATCGAGGAATTGGGCGGATTCAACAGAATCTGCTGAACTTCAGATTCAGATTTTGACTTGTCGACAAGTCAACATTTATACACGCATTTCATCACATCTCTTTTCATTCCTTTCACCAATAATGTTGTTTCAAATCTCGTACATCTTATTACCTCCAGATGCATGTATATACCGTGATTATGAGCTTCAAATAAAAACTTTTTTAACTCTTTACTATCCGTACACATAATCTATTCGAAATACAAACTTCCATCTTCTTGATCAAAATCGGGCCTTATCGCCATCTTGACCATTTGTACCTTTTTCTGCATCTTCATCATTTTCTTAGCATCTATAATCATTTGCTTTAAAACAGTTTCAGGCTTTTAATCAGCTAATATAGCTCCATCGATACTATTCTCCATTCATCAGGTCAAGTGAGTATCACCGCCACCAGTCTTTTCTCGCTTAAAGCATCTCGCTACTACATTCGCTTCCTGTGGTGGTAATCTATTATACATCACAATCTTTAAATAGCTCTAACCACCTCCACTCAAATTTAATTCTTTCGATGAGCGTGTACTGGTGACTCAGGATCTCGTATAAATTCTACACTTTTCCTATATAAGTAAAGGTAGCCATATTTTCAAAGCAAACACCATGCCAGCCCAACTCTAGGTCATGATGATACTTGTTCATATGGCTTCAACTGCCTGGATGCATAAGCCACTACTTTCCCATCTTGCATTAACACGCATCCCAAACCAAAGCCTAAAGCATCACTATACAAGGTATACTCTTTTCCCGAAGTAGGCTGCTTCAATACTGGTACTTCAACCAACATCCCTTTCAACTGTTCAAAACTATTTTGACATTTATCTGACTACTCAAACTTTACTCATTTCCTGAGTAATTTGGTGAGTGGAGAAGCTATGATAGAAAATCCTTTCACAAATCTTCTATAATATCCTGTTAGGCCCAAGAAACTTCTCACTTTGGTAACACATCAGGGCGGTTTCCAATTCACCTCAGCTTCAATCTTAGCAGGGTCAACTCTTATACCCTCAGCAGAAACCATATGGCCTAAGAAGGAAACTTCCTTTGCCAAAAATCACATTTGCTGGACTTAGCATATAACTTCTTTTCTCTTAGCGTCTGCAAGACTATTTTCAGATTTTGTTCATGTTCCTATGCATCCTTAGAATATACCAGGATATTATCAATAGATACCACAACAAACTGATCTAAATAGGGTCGAAACACCCTATTCATCAAGTCCATAAATGCAGCCGGAGCATTGGTCAACCCAAATGGCATTACTAAAAACTCATAATGGCTATAACGGGTTCTGAAAGTTGTTTTCAGGACTTCAACCTCTTTTACCCGAAGTTGATAATATCCCGATCGCAAGTCTAGCTTCGAAAAGACACTTGCTCATTTCAACTGATCAAATAGATCTTCAATTCTCGGCAATGGGTATTTGTTTTTCACTGCCACCTTATTGATTTGCCGATAATCAATGCACATCCGTAGAGTGTCATCTTTATTTTTCACGAACAAAATCGGCGCACCCCAAGGTGAGACACTAGGTCGGATGAAACCCTTATCCAATAGCTCCTGTAGTTGACTCTTTAGCTCTTTCAACTCAATTGGAGCCATCCTGTATGGTGCCCTAGAAGTAAGAGTTGTTCCTAGTAAAATCTCAATAGATAAATCCACTTCTCTTTCAGGTGGAATGCAAGTAACTCTTCAGGGAATACATCTAGAAAATCTTTCACAACCAAAATATTTTCCAATTCTATTTAACCTCTTTTAGAGTCAAGCACCAAAGCCAAAAAGGCCTTCACATCCTTTTCTCATAAATCTCCTAGCTTGCATAGCGGAGATCACATTGGACATTGCACTTGATCCAATGCCTTGTACTATCACCTCAGTCTGGTCAGAGCATCTCAACACTACTGTCTTTTGACCACAATCAACGATAGCTCGGTGCTTAGACAACCAATCCATTCCCAGAATCAAGTCAAACTCTCGGAATGGTAAGGTTATCAAATCAGAGAGAAACTCTCTTGCTTGTATAACAATGGGGCAATTCTTGTATACGCTATTCATGCTAATACTATGCCCTAATGGACTGGTCACATGCATGTCATATGCTAACTGTTCCACTGCTACTATCTTATTGAACACATGCGCAATGCAAACATATGAATGAGTAGATCCAGGGTCTATTAATGCATGCATTTCAATACCATAAAGAGAAATTATACCAACAATCACTTCAGGAGCAGCCTGATCCTCATGAGCCTCTATAAAGATATGCTCGTGGCCGGACAATAAGGCAATGTGACGACCCACTGCCTCCCGACACTCGTACTTCCTCGTCTCTATGTTGGCTCTAGCCTCTTCGACCTCTACCTCTATCTCGAGTAGACAGTGATGCCTTAGTCCTCCCTCTGCTATTACTTTGAGGATTCCTATCGTCCCTTGACTCTTTGGGATAATTTGCCATAAAATTTTCAATGCTTCCACATCTGAAGCACCCTCCTGTCAACAATCTGCAAACTCCCAAATGTCATTTATGGCAATGAGGACACTATGGAGTTCTCCTTGTCCAACTGAAGCACCTTTACCAGTACTAGGTACTCCTGTAATTCCTTGTCTTTTATCTCTCATAACGGAACTATAATTTGATTGAGTTGGAGACTCCAGCAGCCTTTTCCGAGGAGACGAAGCCTCTAGAAAACTTCTTTCGGCAGATCTTTCTTTCGCCGCTCATTTCTAGTCTCTTTACTTTTTCATTGCGCCTGAACCAACCGATAGAAACTAATCGTTTTGAGAGAATTCATAGGTGCCAAATACCTCTTGAAGGAATCATGCAGTCCATCCTCAAATTGCCTACACCGAAATGCCTCAGCGAGGACTAACTTTGGTGCATACTTGCTGAGATGACTAAATTCTTTCTCATATTCAACCACCGACAGGTTGCTTTGCTTCAAATTCAGGAACTGTTTCCACTTGGACTCCCTATACATCTCGGTAACGTACTTTGCCCTGAACTCTTGGACAAAGAACTCCCAAGTCATGGGATTTAGAATCCTTGGACTTCTTAACTCTAGTCTCCACCAATCATAGGCCTCACTCTGCAATAGTGAGACTGCACATGATCCTCTCTGATCGAGAGGACATCTAACTTCCTCCAATATTCTTTGTAACTTTTCCAACCAGAATTCCGCTTTATCGGACTATTCCATGTTTGTCCCATGGAATTCCTCAGCCCCATGTCTTCTTATTATGTATATCGGGGCTTTCGGAGTTGTTAATCTTCTAATACTCGAAATATATCCTTGAGATATCCCCGCAACGCCCATTTGGCTCAAGAGAACGTGGCCTCGCTATGACAGATTTAGAAAGGTCCGGCGAGTAATCCCGATTCCGGGTTAATACATCACCGCTTTCTTCACAATTGAGGACGATCCATCTATATAAAACACAAGGACATCCACATCAAGCCAACACATTACTAAACACATGCTTTCTATCATATACTCTATTCTAAAGCCGCCTAAACCTAGGCTCTGATACCACTAAACTATGACGCCCCTTCTCTAATCCGACCTCGATCAAGGTCCAACCAACTGATGCCCTACTACTTAATCCACACCCCAACTCTCGCACCGTGTCGGTTTAGGTTGTCATTTTTTTTTTATAAACTTATAACCTTTAAGTTTGTTCGTTCATATAATGTTAAACATTTAACTAGTACTATATTCTGCAACAGCGGATTACAAAATATATACAAGCTCCATATATGGAAATGTTCAAAATTTACAATATTTACATTGTTTACATAAGAAACCAAAACTACATATACAAAAATAGATCAAATGGTCTTCCAATGGGCACCTAGTGATGTGTTGGCTTTGACTGCTGATACGGATTGTCCTGTCCTCTAGTTTCCTCTTCTATACCTACACGGATGAAACACCCGTGTGGGAATAATACATATGGACGACATCTAATAAGGGTCATCACACTTTAAATAGCTACATATAATTTTAACATTCATGTACATATACACATGTTTATTCATGTTTTGAACATATCATTTATAAATATACTTCTACATATATCATACTTATTCGTCTTATCATGTTTCATTTCTTATCATATTTCATATACCTTTCATGTCAGCATACACTTTACTTTTTGTTCTTGTGACCGTATACTATCATCACATAGCAGCGCTATGCTTCTCATATCATGTCATATATCATGTACATCTCGTTTTCGTATACTTGTCATTTTCTTTTATGTTTCTTGCTTACAAATACCTTATAAGTGGATACTTCGGAAAGAATTTGTATGTACCTGTTGCACACAGACAGATAGTGATTCCCTATCTGTATGTAATTGAAGGCATTATCACCGTACGGTGACAAAGGATTCTATCTCCTGTATGATCCAAACGGGGCCGCTATAATGATCCAAACGAGATCTATGTCATCGACCCAAACGAGGTCTCGATATCTGTAAAATGTATGTTGCAGACTTGTTTTTCCCTAACAGGCATGCCCATCTATCCCTATACCAGGTTCTAAGAAGACAATCCATATATATATTATGTTCAGTACATATCTCATATTCCTGAATAATTATTATCATCCGGTAATCATATGAGATATTTACAATCATTTATTAGTATCTTTGCATTTTTTAGATCTCATTATATGCATGAATAACTATGGTTACCATGTATGCTTATGAGCTATTTAATATCATTCCAATTTCATCAATCTATATATGGATGGATTCTATACTCCAAGGTCTTTCCATAGAGTCCAAGAACATCCAAAACAGAGTTCAGACGAAGAAGTTATGGTCGTTCGAAGTTGGAGGCCTCGCATGAGCAGTGACTACGAGCATAACCAGAAGGGCCTACTTTTTTCATGATTTCTGGACCTAATATGACTTCCAATTTCCTCAATTTATATATGGATGAATTCTAGACTCAAAGGGATTTCCATAAAGTCTAAGAACATCCGAATCGGAATTCTGACGAAGAAGTTATGGTCGTCCGAAGTTGGAGGTTACACATGAATAGTCAAACCCAGCTAGGCTGACCTCGCCGATAGCCTATTCAAAGTAAATGGGCCATAACTTGGGCTAGAGAGGTCTGATTTAGGTAATTCAAAAGCCTAACATCAATTTCACTAATGTGGCTACAATTTACTTGAATGACTCACTACCAAATTCCCTTTATTTCCCACCTAAAAACCAATTCTAAAGTCCAAAACACAACCAAACAATTCCCAAAACACATATAGGGGAAAACTTATGGTTTGCTAACTCCATCCTACACAATTAATGGGTTAGGAAAATTTCCTAAGTCTCAAAAAGTTGGGGAATCCATTCTTAGTTTCCATACAACCCCAAATCAACCACAAATCCAAACCAAAACAACTCCAAATCTAATCTAAAACTGCCAAACACCACCAATATACCAAGTAGGGTTCTTTTAGACCCAAATTCATCAAAAAATGGGTTAATGGTTTGATTTTTCCATAAAAACCATAGCATCCATACTAGTGTACAAAAATCCATACTTTTCTATGCAAAACTTAACAAATTCCATACCTTTGATCTTCTTCTCTTCTTCCTTCTCTTCTCCTCCTCTTCCTTCTCTTCTCCTCTTCTTCTTCTTCTTCTCTTATCCTCTCTCTTCTTTTCTCCCTATCCGTTTGCTCATCCCCCAAAGACCAAATGACATTTATTTCGCCTTATCCTTATTGGATTTTAATATTTTTCCTTTTTGCATTTTTGGTCCCCAAACTCCCTTCTATTTGCACTTCCACTTATTCAAATTCCTACTTTAGCCTACAATCTTAATTTAACCTTGGTTTTTGTATTCATTCCGGGTTTTTACTTATTTTATTCTGGAAAAATATACTTTCACTTTTATTATACCCTAAACATGTTATAAAACTATCATGGTATAATTTGGGGTGTTACACCAATCCAATTATAGCTTCTTGTTTTACCTTAGAAAATTGTTTGATAATCTTTATGAATTTAGTTGTCGAACATCGTGACTTAGGCATTGTTACCTACATGATTATAATATGTGCACATGGTTAGGCACATGCGGGGACCATAAAAAATACATGACATGAAAAAACAGAAGATGCTAAGAAGATAATAAGAATACATGTTCTTTGCTTATGTCTTGAATGTCATTTTCTGTATGGCGATCCATGATGAATGATAGCGCGAAAACGTGATGTGTGACTTGTTTAAAATGGGTAAAGCGCCTATGTGTGTAAGTGCATGCCTCGTATCAAGTAATGTAGTGTACCTAAGTACGGATATCGATCCACAGGGAGAAGTGCTTTGACTACTGGAATTGACCCTACGATATTATCTGGACTTAAACTCTTAATGAATTCCTGATTAATGTATATAATTAAAATTAAATCTAAATAACTTGTGAAAATTAGGGTTTTTGCCTCCCCTTGCCACATTTAATGGATTATTGCCTAGAGGAATTATTATTCAATCTATTAATGAATTCTCATTGACGGGGTGATCGTGCCTACGAGATATCCTCTCTCGAGGTATATCCGCCTATTTCGCCAGTAGGGTTGGGTGTTGTTGAACGACCAAATCATATATATATATATATATATATATAAATTTATGACACCATTACCACAGGACTATATGCTAATCCCTAATAAAGGCACCATAAACTTGATGTGACCAAAAATAACTTGTATGCTCATAAGAAAAATGAACTTGTCAATTAATTCATTAAAGATTTAGTTTGGTCTTAATACTACAAGTGCACAGGTCGTACAAGTAATAATAGTGGACCTATAAGTCCGGATATCGTTCCCACAGAGATCGAAAAGAATTTAAAATTCAACTACCCTAACTACTCAAGTTCCACACTATTTGAACCTCCATTTCATAGAAGTTTCAATAATTGAACTAAGTATTCTACTATTTAAATGTCTACATCTATAATGAAGGAAAAATTTAAAATCCTAAACATAAACTGGACTAAACCATATTATTACTAGAAGAAGACACTGGGATTTCACTACTGTAAGATTATCAATTTCTGCATCATAATCTAATTCAATTCTATCATGAATTGAAATTTGAAATGGTCAAAGAAGCAAAGTAGTATAGTTTGTATTTCTCTCTTAACCATACATTTCATTGATTAGAGACTCATGTTCATTTCTGAAACATGTTTCTGATCAATTACTTGTAATCGGAATTTCTTTATAAGATCTGGGTATTTTTCTTTCCAATACTATACTCCATTTCTATGACTGGGCGCATTGCTTCCCAAGACAGGCCATTGCCGATTTCTACAAGATGAATGGGATACCCCTTTTGAGATCTTAAAGTGTTTTCCCTTTCCTTGATTAGATCTAAGCTAACACAGGATCAAGATCATTCCTCTAGACCAAGGAGAGGTCTCTAATTAATTAAATTGATAGATCAATAAACTAATTCTCAAACCATGAGTAAATTAAAGATTTATCTAAGTAATATTTTAGAATTCATTAGTTCATCAATATTAGTCTAGCATACCCCCAAGTAACTGATCCAAGCTCTCAGGAATCTCCATCTCGTGTCACCTGCAGGCCTCCCGGAAATCAAAGCCGCATAATCCAGCCCTTTATAGGTATAAGTTTCATTATTGGGAACAGTTCACTACATGAACATCACCATTCAAATAATTTCAACACTCTCAACCTAGGAAATTTCTTTCTAATTTTGCAGAAAAGACCATAACTAACATCAAATCTTTCCTAACGGAAGTTGTGTTTCTCGAAAACTGGATTACAGTGAACACTGAAATACTGATAAGGAAAATTCCACTACAACTACAATCAATGAAGAAATGAATTCCAACTTTTCTCTAGATTTCATTGATTCAGATAAGACTGTATGAATTTAAAATTTTTAGTCAACTTCTAAACTTCCTCAACACCACTATTTCAGTCCAGAAATAAATTGAAATTTACACTAAATCTAAACTATGAAAATAAAAAAAAATAAAAGAAAAATATAATACAAAAGAGTCCTTAGCTCCCTAGATGCTCTGGTTTTTCTGTCGACTTAACTGCCTCTCTTTCCTCAAATTGTTTCTATTTATAGAGCCCCAGAAGTTTGGGCTCTAAATTCAAGGCTACATTGCGAATCCCTAAAATTTTGGCCCATATTGCATTCTCTATCACAACCTAAAAGTTTTGTTGCGACAGAGTTTTAAATCTTCATCGCAGGTCTCTGTTGCAACATGCAGTAGTTTATTGCGACCTGCTCCCTGTGCTCCTTCGTGGATTTAGTTGCAACAAAGTTTCCTTGGTCGCGACATTATTCTTTTCTTCAGCATATTCATTTTGTTGCGACAGAGTTTCATTTGTCACGAGCAGATCTTTCTTCGCTCTTTAAATAACTGGGCTCTTATGGTTGGGTTTGTCGTTCTATCCATTCTATGTTGCAACAATCTTATGTGTGGTTACTAGAATAGTTATGTTGCAACATCGACAATTGTGTCGCACCAATGTTTATGTGGAGATTCTTCAAATTGGTGTCACGACCCAGTTTTTATGTCGCAACAGCATTTCTATTTGGTTCTTGTTGCAACACTATTTCTTGTATTATCAACATTTCTGTCGCAGCCAGGAAAGTCTATCGTGACAAAGTCTTGTCGCCACTTAACCTGATTTCTTGTTGTAGCTTCATTTTGATCTTGCAACATATCCTCTTGGTGTTGTCGATGCTTTTTGTCGCGACCTAGTTTTTATGTCTCGACAGGACTTTTCTTTATTCAGCTTATCTTTGTGTCGCGACCTGGTTTGTTATGTCACGACAAGACTTCTCTTCCTTGTATTGGAATCTTTGTCGCGACATAGAAAAAGTCTGTCGCGACCTTATTTATCAATGTTCAGCTTATCTCTGTGTCGCGACCTTAAGATCCCTATCGTGACTTAGAAACATCTCTTCAGTTTGAAGTATGTCGCAATATTTGATTCTTTTATTGCGACCAGGTCAATTCACTAAGCAAGCATCACATGTCGCGACCTTGTGTATCTGTTACACCTAGAGTTTCTTATTCCTTCAATGTCGCGACATACATTACCTTATCGCGACAGAGGTCTTTCTTTGAAGTTCTTCTTCTGTCTCAACAAGCTTTTCCATGTTGCAATAATTAGTGTCGTGACAGAAGATCCTTTGTCGCGACAAAAGTTCTGCTTTCTACCTGTTTCATTTGTCGCGAAAGGAGTTTCTTTGTCGCGACAAATTCTTCCTAGTGTTGATATCCTGCTGATAAACCTTGCAACATAAACTTTCTTTGTCTCAGTTGACTTGTTAGATTCTTCCCATTTTCTATTGCAACACGCTGTCTTTTGTCGCGACAGAGCTCATCTGTCAATATTCAGACCTGTGTTACGACAGAGGAAATATTATTTTGTCAGAGTTCCTTTGCTATTAGCTTAGACATTTGTCGCGACACACAAAGATCTGTCACGATGTATCGTTGTAATTGCTTTTTTTCTTTTTCTTTCTTTGGTCGAATTTCCTTTTTGAATTAAACCTATTAAAACACCAAGTTGGTGAATATTCCATAATTTGGCATTAAAACATATCTAAAAAAACTAAAAATAAGACAGAAAAATGGATTAAAAATATATGAGTTTAAGACTAATCAGGTGCATCTCTACCCCGACCTTGTACTCCGAAATGCTTAAATGCTAAAACCCTAATTGCCATACTCGGAACCGGGATATCTCTATTCACCAATTGACCAAGTGTCGCTCTACCCAGATCCTTGGGAGTCCTTATCTCTCGATCTCGGATACCCAACAAGATCATGTCAATGTTGGCCAAACATTACCATGAAAATAAACCACAAACGCAAAGCAATTCAATATAATTCATGAATAAACTGATAAAATAGAATTAATCTCTAATCCATACAACTGTAGCAGGGTTCAACAAAACCCTAGAACTAAATCTAGAACATAATGAAAATTAATACAAGCATAGTTCTATAAATCATTGATGGTTTTGAGAAGAAAAATACAAAAAAAACACAAGTCTTTACGATCTCTCGGGTTGCTCCTACTTCGTATTTTGCTCCTTATCCATATGTCCCTCAATATCTCCAAAATTGAGCCTCCCGTGCTTTTTATAATTCTGATGCAGGAATCGCGGAAACGTCACAACGTCGTGACATTGCTGCATGGGTCTTCACCTCTTCTTTTTTGCATTTCCAAAAAGCTTCTGAAAACCATAATTTTCACCTGCAATGCACATAAGATCAAAAAATCAGATATCTAGCAATAGTGCACTGATTAATATATAAAATAGAACTAAAACGTAGTAAGGACGCTGAAGGGCGATATGAGTGTTTTAGACACCATAACACCCTCTGGGGTCCTAGCTTCTTCGTCTCTCAAGTAAGAAACATACTCTAAACCAAACGCACAAGAAACTAACATACTAAAACTCAACGACATGAGTGTGATGCACATGTTGCCAAAAGGAAGGATCAAAATGAACCGACTCACAAATCTTGCCCTTTTATTCAAATTTCAAAGGATCCATAGAGTTGTTCGACTTTCGAAAGAATTCAGCTGAACACGGTTCGGTTGGCAAGTGACTCAACCTCCTAGGTTTTCAATAGCCTTTCCCAATGAGTCTATATGCATTTGATACATGATATTTAGCATATAATTCGGTTCTGGTACCCCCAAACTTGAATTCAACTTGCCTATTTGGGAGAGTCTAACTATGGAAGGATAAGAACACACTCTTTTTATTCAAACTAACCTACCTACTCATGAAAGAAATACTAGTGCCCGTAAGTTTATGTTGAGTGTTCCTGTAGCGGGGATTCGTTGGGGTCTCCCTACCAGTTGGTTAAGGGCACCATGCATTCAGTTCCCCTTGAACTTCACCCCGAACACTCAACCAAACCTAAGGTCCCTAGGCTATGGGAAACTTCCATCCTCTGTCCCATGTAACGAGCAGTGAAGTCAATGGATCTCGGCCAGTTAGCTTAGGGCATTAGGCTTTGAAAAGCACCTCGCACTGTGCCTGGGATTCTAACTAGAAGCTCCCACTTATTCTATTCATACTTTCTTTCTTTTTTATTTAATTAGTTTTTCACTGGGACTCGAAGGCAATCCTCTTTTTCTAAGGTGTCCCATCACTTAGGTGTTTAGAAACCCCTAAGGTTCGTTGAACATTAGTAAGTCGGGTTCAGAGCCTAGGCATACCCTGGATATCACATGTGTGTGGGTGTGGTAGACTAATCGGGAATTGGTTTCTTGAATACCCAGGAGGTGACTCATTATGTCCCCCCTACCTATCCAACATGTAGTTCCCAAGCATCTAACAACCCACAGATCCTTTCTTGATTGCACTGTGTTTTTTTTTTTTTTTCGAAAAGATTTGCAAAGGTTAAAAGAGATCCTTGATTAGCAATCATGGCATCACTCACACCAACTACCTAACACAACCCTAAAACCCGAGACAAACTAAAACAGGGAACCCCCAATAAACAAAAAAATAATAATAATAACACAAAAACAGACACAGCAAAAGACACCGACATAAACATCAAAGAAACCCTAAACATAAAACACATAAATAAGCACATAACAGACACACTAAAGTAGAAAACACAGAAATAAACACAAAAGCAACCCGATCACCCACACCCCCCTAAACAAGATGCTATCCTCAATGTCTATGTAATAGTAAGAGAGGTGGAGGAACTCCTCGTGAACGCCTAGGATCATTGCGGTGGTAGGGAGGTGGCATGAAATGCGAGGAATCAAGTGTTGATCCTAGATGGACTGCTGATCATGGGAGGATGGTCGCCTCGATTGCATGATCATGCGCATGTCGCCTAGAGGGCATCCATATCCTAGCTTAATGAGGACCCTGCTCCCGGGTCTCATCCCAATATGCATCAACCGAGCAATGAGGTCCCGCACCGATCCCCAGGTAGTGGAATGACTCAACCGGGTCCCTCCTCGAAGATGGTTGTGGTCGGGGTCAGCGGAGGACTCCTCCGGGCCTCCTCCCGGGTGCCTACTGGGATCCCAAACCTAGACCGATACGCTCTAAGCTCATTCTCATCGGAGGGCTCATTTCCCGAGTCGTACACCTCCTCTGGCCTTGGTACACCCAGTTTGTCTTTCTTAACCAAGATCACCTGACTGTGTGCATCCAAGCCTCATTATCCTCTACGCACCTGGCCATGTTTCGCATAGGTCAGAATATGAAGGGGTGCCTGATTCATCTTTTCATCCTTGTTATAAAGGATTGCATCCTCTATAACATGCCCAACATTAAATGGAATATCCTGGATAATGGCATAGTTGAGCAGGGCTCTCTTGGCCATCACTTCACACACATTAGTCGTTGGAATAAAACGCGATGTGATGAAGTGATACCATACCTTAGGAATGTAGGCCAAATGTTTGACCTTGAAGTGCACAGCATTCCCTTCACTATTAAGTTTCTACTCACCGTGCCCGTCGGTCAACATCCTAAGGACCTCTGGGTAATTGGGATGCTCATGGAGCCTATTATAAGCCTCAAGGTTAACCAGTTCTAGGTTATAGTACCGATTGATAGACTTCGCACTAAAGTCTACCAACAGCCCGCGCACCCGAACCCTTTTCAATACATAGGAGGCGAGATTGGTGTAAAACTCTCATACCACACTTGTGGCAGTAGGGCTCAGAGGTTGGCATAGTTCCCGACATCCCTTATTCGCAATTATTTTACAAAAGAAGTCATCAGGGTGGTGAAACCCCTTTTCCTTAGTGAAGGACCTATTCTTAGAGATGAGGCTGAATTTCTCTGCCGTGCTCTCATTGACAAATTTGTCATGATCGTAACTATGCGCAAGCTCCTCACTTGCCAAACTTCTCTATGAGCTCATCTTTTGCTTCTTACTCGACATTGGGCACTTATAGGGTCGGTTTGAGATGGTTGCCAAAGCTTTTCTCACCTCTTTCGCCTATGCCCTAACACTCGTGGTGATACAAATTCGACCAAAGTGCCCAAATGAGGCCTTCCAAAACTCACTAGCAACCGTTGAACACCTAGTTTGTACTTTGAGATGAGGTCGGACTCCCCAACCTGGTCGCTATGATCACTAACACTCTTAAGGTGCCTTCTCTAGCACAAACAACCAAAAAAAAAACTCAATACAATCAATTCGAGCCTACTTACCCATAACCAACCTAAGTGTGGACTCAAACGGCGCGAGCACTAGTGATTTTTGGGTCTATGGATGTTCTTAAGGCTTTTGGGGGTTCCTAGGACCAGTTGGGACAAGCTTGGATGCGTTTTATGGGTATCTGCAAAAATCGGAGTTATGTTAGGGTTTTTCAGGGTTTACGATACGAGAAGAATGGACACTTAGGATCATAAAAACAAGGCAACGTCACGACGTTCGGGTCAACGTCATGATGTTCTCAAGAGTTATATTGCCAATGTCACGACGTTCCAGAAGGTGGGAGTTTCAACATAGCGACGTTAGGATCCAACATCGAGACGTTCCCGAGAGTCACTTAAGCCAATGTTGCGACATTGAAATCTAAAATCGCGACGTTCCCGAGCATGTTGAAATCTAACGTCGCGACGTTACAGAGAGGGCTCCAAAATGTGGTATGCCAACGTCACGACGTTAAAACCCAACGTCGCGACATGACAGAGGCTTGTGTTTTCAACTTCTTTCAATGTCGCGACGTTGGCGTCCAACGTCGCGACGTTACAGAGATGGTCAAATTCAAATTTTTACAAAACTTTCTAAGTCTGAGAAAACTCCCTTAATGAAGGTCCAACCTCAGACTTCGAATGAACTTCGAACTAGCTCTCCACTCGCCACCGCTATCTCGGTCCCCGAAACGCCAAACAACAATTTCGATTATGGAAAGAAACAAAAACATGCCAAAAAACTAAAAAAAAAAAAAAAAACACTCCAAAACTACACTACGTAAAGAAAAACATCAAAAAGCTTCGTCGCTCCCGCAGAGCGCTTTGTTTAATGTCATTAGCTCGAATTTACCTAAATCTCACTGTGTTCCTTAGATTACGGATCGCAAGACTCCCTTATGGCACTATTTTCGTGTGCTCAAATGTATGGTCGCTTTTGCTTACATGAAACTCGCCTAAAGTACGTTCTTCAATCGTTGTGTGTTAACTTTAGCGTTCCTTTCTAGGTGCATACTTTCGCTCCTCCATGCCCATGAAAAACCCGAGTCATAGTAAATGGTCCCGACCACCTTGACTTTAATTTCCCTCAGAAAAGTTTGAGTCGGGAGTTAAATAAGAAGACCCGTTAACCCGGCTCAAACTCTTTCCTTGCAATATGCTTATCATGCCAAGCTTTTGTCTTTTCTTTATATATCTTCGCATTCTCGTATGCCTCATTGCAGAACTCCTCTAATTCACCGAAGCAATATGTGTTTCGCCGCCATCTTAATACTATCCATATTCAACTCGGCTGTTGCCCAAAGATGCTCTATGCTCCAATTCCACTAGCAAGTGACACGCTTTCTCGAACATTAGCTTGAATGGTGACATTCCCAATGGTGTCTTGAATGCTGTTCTATATGCCTAGAGCGCATCATCTATCTTTTCTACCCAATCTTTCTTCGAGTTATTGACTGTTTTCTCTAAGATAGACTTGATTTCTCTCTTCGACACTTCTGCTTGGCCATTAGTCTGTGGGTGGTATGCAAGTGCAGTTCGATGTCGGACACCATATTTCCTCAACACGTTGTCAACGAGTTTGTTACAAAAATGTGTTCCCCCATCTGTGATCAATGCCCTTGGAGTTCCGAACCGGGTGAATATATGACTGTGGAGAAAGCTTGCTACCACTTTGGCATCATTGTTTCAAGTAAGTATAGGCTCCACCCATTTAGAAACGTAATCTACGACCAAGAGAATGTATAGGTTTCCCGAAAAGATGCAATGAAAACGACCCATAAAAATCCATCCCGCATATCAAAACAAAATTTCTACCTCTAAAATAGGTTGCAAAGGCGGCTCATCTCGTTTTGATATGCTTCCCCTCTTTGGCATTTTTCACAAGTGGACACAAAGTGGTGTGTATCCTTGAATAAGGTAGGCCAATAGAATCCCAATTGAAGTACTTTGTACCGCCCTATTTCCAAAGTGCTCTACATGCTAAATGCCAAGTGACAATGAGTTAGAATACTTCCTATTTCCTCTTTCGAGACATATCTTCTTATCACCTGGTCAGCACAATGCTTATACAAGATGGGTTCCTCCTAGTAGTAGTGCTTCAGCTGTGCGAAAAATATCTTCTTCTATTGATAACTAAATTCTGAGGGGAGCACTCTTACTACCAAGTAGTTCACAAAATCCGCAAACCATGGTACTGGCTCTTTGTCTTCAATTGCCAAGAGCTATTCATCAAGGAAATCATCATTGATGTGAATTTCTTTACTCAGCCCTTCCAATCGTGAAAGGTGGTCGGCTACTAGATTTTTAGTCCCTTTCTTATCTTTAATTTCTAGGTCGAACTCCTGGAGTAGTAGCACCCACCTTATCAGTCTCGGTTTTGCTTCCTTATTAGTCATCAAGTACTTTATGGCTGAATGGTCGGTGTGCACTATTACCCTATTACCAATTAAGTACGCTCGGAACTTGTCAAATGCAAACACAATAGCCAGAAGTTCCTTTTCAGTTGTTGCATAGTTAAGCAGCGCATCATTCAACGTCGGACTAGCATAATAGATAACCTGAAATGTTCTGTCCCTTTTTTGGCCTAGAACTGCCCCTATTGCGAGTCGCTTGCATCACACATTAGTTTAAAAGGAAGATTCCAGTCTAGTGCTACTACAATAGGTGCTGATACCAATTTTTGTTTGAGAAACACAGAACGCCAGTAATCGACTTCATCAAACTCAAAGGGCGCCTCCTAAATGTGATTCAACAGGCTTAGCTATTTTGGAGAAATCTCTATGAATCTCCCCAGAGAATCTCATGACTGAACATCCTTATTCCTTTTCACGAAAGATGGGGGTAGTATTTCTATTGTTTCACCTATTCTATCTACCTCGACATTCCTTTCTATATCCTGTCCCAAAGATAATGCCTTCCTTCACCATGGAAAGGACACTTTTCCCAATTCAGCACAAGGTTGGTTTCCTCACATCTTATCATTGCTTCATCTCAGTTCTTTCGTGTACTATCAAAGATTTCCCTAGCATAGAGAAATCATCCATGAAAACTTCAATTGTTCTCTCGACCATGTATGAGAATATGGCCATCATGAAGCGTTGAAATGTGCCCGATGCGTTACATAGCCTAAAGGGCATTCGCCTAAAAGCAAACGTGCCATACGGGCATGTAAATGTTGTTTTCTCTTGGTCCTCCGGTGATATAGTGATCTGATTATAACTCCACAATTCGGCCCAAGAAATAGTAATACTATGCCTTGCCACCGGGTCTAGCATCCGAATTCAGAATGGGGTTAAATGATCTTTACATTGCCTTATTTAATTTCCGGTAGTCTATGAAAATCCTCTACCTTGTAACTATTCGAGAAGGTAGCAAGCTGCCATTCTCGCCCCTCAGATCACTATAGTCCCTCCCTTTAAGACAACTGCATCGGGTCTACCCAAGAACTATCTCGAGATTTTCGGTAGGTCACTCCTACAGATTCAACCACTCACACTTTTCTAATACCTTCATTGTCGGGTTTAGTCTCCTCTAAGCTTCTACTGACGGTTTGTGCCCATCCTCTAATAGGATCCGGTGCATACACATGAAGGGGCGGATCCCCTTTAAATCAGCTAGAGACTACCTGATAGCATTCTTATGATCTCGAAGCACTCTCAAAAGCTTCTCTTCTTCCACTGCTGTCAAAGATGCTCATATGATAACTAGTAGGGTTGAGGATTCCCCTAGGTACGCATACCTCAAGTAACTAGGAGGGCTTTCGTCTAGAACCGTGTGGCCGCCACCCTAGGCAATCAAGTCTCTGAAAGTGTTCTCTCCCCAACTGCTCATAATACTCTCCTGCTTCGTCGGGAAGGAGTCCATCCACTCCCACATACTCTTTCGCCTCTTCACTTAGTTCTCCTAGCATTCTCTCGCATAAGGCTAGCCTCCAAAGGGTCAGTCAAACCACTCTGGCAAGGCACTATAACCTCTATTGCCTCTATCATAAAGCAGGCATCGCTCTCCGCTGGATGCCTCACCGCATTAAATACACTAAATCTAACTTCATCATCCCCACTCTTAGTCACTTCCTTTCGCATACTGGTCTATAGCCTTGCCAACTAAGTTAGAAATGGTCTGCCCAAAGATGATGGGTATCTCTTTATCTCCTCCATGTCTAACACTATAAAGTCAAAATGAAGATAAACTTGTCTACCTTTACTAGCATTACTCATCACTCCCTCGAGGATGTTTTAATGATCTATCCGCGCCTGCAGGATCGTAATAGGTTTAGCTTCACCTAAACCCACTTCGTCTCAAAAATGGATAAAGGCATGAGGTTACTAGCTCTGCTACATAGGGCTCTCTCAAAGATCGAGTTCCCTATCTTACAAGGGATTGTGAAGCTACCTGGATCCTTCAGCTTCTATGGCAATTTCCTCTCAAGTATCACATTGCACTCTAAGTAAGATTTACTGTCTCAAATTATGATAACCTTCTTTTCCTGGATCGTATATCTTTCATGAATTTAACGAATGGGCACCGTCGAGCGCATCTCGCGAATGGAATGCTGGATAGCCGCGGTTTCTAAACACTTCCATGAATTTAGTAAACCACATCCAATTTATTCTCGCCTAAATCAGTATATGGTAATCGGGCATAGGGTTCAAATTAGCTACCTGTTTCTCAGTCTTTTTCTTCCCATTTGATGTTCTACTGGCTTCTCCTCTTAGGGCTGCTCCCCTTGCCTCCGATCTTCCAGGCTGAATTGTTCCACTACCCCAGTTTCCTCTTCTCTTACTACTGGTGGTGGCCCCCGTGTAGCTAGCTCTCTACCACTTCTTAATGTGATAACCTTAACATGTTCCTTACCGTCACCCCTAGGGTTTTTCTTTGAATTGCTTGGCAAGGAACCTTGTTGCCTCTCAGTCAGTATATTAGCCATTAGCCTATTTGCATCTCTAGGTTTCTCACCAGCCAGCTCGATTATTCAATCAAGGTCTTGTTCAAGATATTCGCCTTTGTCTCATTCATAAAGGCGATATGAGAAGTAAGCATTTGAGCATGTTGTTCAAAGTCCATTTTTTTCTCTAGTGGCGGTTCGCTTACTCGGGGTGGTGGCATGTTGTTCAGATTGTTCCTCTATCCATAATTATGACTACCCTGGTTATTACGCCACCCTTGGCCTTGATCGTTTTGATAATCACAAGCCCCATACTCGACCCTATTGCCAGGTTTATTAAACCTTTAATACATACTCTGCATGCTTTATTGTTTTGGTCCGAATAACATTTCAGA
Source organism: Tetrastigma voinierianum (assembly GCA_016808115.1). Taxonomy (NCBI): domain Eukaryota; kingdom Viridiplantae; phylum Streptophyta; class Magnoliopsida; order Vitales; family Vitaceae; genus Tetrastigma; species Tetrastigma voinierianum. The sequence continues at coordinate 54,186 of JAEQBH010004909.1, read as the reverse complement.
CTACTTCATGTCAGTTCCTCCATAGAATTCGTGATAACTCTCATGGGCTAGTCCGAATCCAAGATTTACTCGCATCTTGTTGTTTAGTGAGTTGCATGACATGAGTAACCAAATTGTTGAGGACCTCGTTATCTAAGCCTCCCACAGTTTTTCCCGGTGTAATCCTATTCCTAGGCCACTGATTGCTGTTAGTAGTTGTATCCTCTAGGATTTCATATGCTTGGTCCATAGTTTTCTTCATTAGTACACCCCCTGCTGAGGCATCTATAATCGGCTTCCGGTTGCATCCCTGGGGATGTTATAAAAGCGCTTGACTCGCATCCACCTAGTTACCAGGCGTGGGACACCTCCCAATAATTGATGAAATTCTCCCATGCTTCCAGCCAGTTATCTCCTCCGCTTGTCTAAAAGTATTGATCTCTTGCACCACAAATTTCGTGCAATCTTCAGTGAGGGAAGAACTTTGTCAGAACTTTGCACCAAGTCATCCCATCAGATTTGATCATGTCACATACTGATGAAGTCGTTAGGCATATTCGCATTCTCACTTGGTAATCCATGGAACACTGTCTACATCCGTAAGGTTACCGCTTCAAATAAGTTGTTCGCTCAATGGGTGGTCTTCTTGAGCAAAGGCATCGAACAACTGTAGGTGGTAAGGTGAACTCTTCTAACAACATAAACAGATCATTCGGTCGTATAAATGGCTCGTGCATAATTCCTACTATCGTTCTATCAGACTTCTTACGCCATTTTGTTCTTGGTCTTGATCTTGCCCTTCATTTTTCTACATGGTTGCTAGATTTCCTTTTGATGTGTGCTTTTCTCTTAGTTCTCACGCACTCCAAGGTTCTTGGTTCGGGATCAACTGGAAGTAGTTCAAGTCGAATTGCCTTCACGCATACATTCACAATAACCTTTACTATAATCACACGCACAAACGCAAAGACCAAATTACAAGCACTTATATAGACAAAATAAAATAAACAAAATAAAATAAAATTCCAGAGTAATATCTAATTGCACTATTGTCAATATTAACACGAAACTTCTCCCTATGAATCCATCTAAAAACTAGATAGCTAAAACGTGATGTGTGACTCTGTATAAAATAGGCAAGCGTTTACGTGCGCAAGTGCATGCGTCGTGATCAAGTAATATAGTACCTAAGTACGGATATCATCCATAGGAGAAGTGTGTTGACCACTGAATCGCCCTCACGATATTATCTGACTTAAACTCTTAATGAATTCCTTAATTAATGTATAGAATTAAAATTAAATCTAAATAATCAGAAAATTACTTTTGTGAAAACTAGGGCTTGGCCTCCCGCCTACATTTAATATTTATTGCCTGGGGAGGAATTATTATTCGCCATTAATGAATTCTGCATCAGGTGATCATGCCTACTAGATATCCTCTCTCGACGTATATCCGCCTTATTTTCGTTTAAACAGGCCGGGATGCATTCGCCCCAACCCTATACTTCAAATACTTAAAATGCTCAAACCCTAATCACTACACTCTAACCGGATATCTCTATTCGTCGACAACTATGTCGCTCTACCAAACTCGAGTCCTTATCTCTCGATCTTGAATTATTTTGTAGCATTCGCGTCATCAAGCCGTCAAACATTACCATGAAAATAAACCACAGACGCAAAGCAATTCGATATAATTCATGAATAAACTAAACAAAATATAATTAATCTCTAATCCATACAACTGTAGCAGGGTTCAACAAAACCCTAGAAATAAATCTAGAACATAGTGGAAATTAAAACAAGCATAGTTCTATAAATCATTGATGGTTTTGAGAAGAGAAATACAAAAACACGAGTCTTTACGATCTCTCGGGTTGCTCCTACTTCATATTTCGCTCCTCGTCCGTACGTCCCTCAATATCTCGAAAATTGGGCCTCCCGTGCTTTTTATAATTCTGATGCAGGAATCGCAAAAACGTCGCGACGTCAGTCGCCTCACTTTAACCCTATGTTAACCAAACATCGCGACGCTGTTGCTACGGGTCTTCACCTCTTCTTCGCATTTCCAAAAGCTTTAAACCACCATTCACCGCAAAGCACACAAGATCCAAAATCGGAGCATTCGGGCAATAATGCACCGATTATATAAAATAGAACTAAACGTAGTAAGGACGTATGTACGATTATGAAAGTGTTTTGTGACACTCATCAATGAACAAAGCTAACGTTTTCCACATGAAAGTGTCAAACAACCAAAATAGTCAAGCAAATAAGATACTTCTCATTGTGCATATATTTAATTAAAATCTAATATTACCAAGGATACTTGATTTGCATAACATGACAACAATAAGACCATAGTTAAGAACATAGCCCTATTTGCCACACTTGGCACAAAATAGTCATTGCAAGATAATAAGCATTACAAATAATGATTTTTCGTTTATGGAAATGGATTCCTGCAAGTTACTCGATTGTGACCTACCATTTTACATCGAGAACAGTAAACAGTCCTCTTATCTTGGAATTAAGACTTTATTTGCTTCTTTCTTGGTCTATCAGGCGATCGCTTAGTACATGGAGGATTAAGTCCAAAAATAATATCATCCCTGAGACTCCTTACCAACCCATCATCACTCTATGCCACAAAAAGTTACCAGAATATATAACCTCTTGCTTTGCTTTGGCAAAGTGAACCATTCATCAACAAAATCAGCTAAATTTTGTCCAATTGACTAGATGATGGCACAAGCATGCTCACACGGTAATCCTGACATTTGTCATGCCATGCAGGTGCATGTTCTATTCACCAAGTCAGTAATAACAAAAATCCTACCAATTGAAACATCAAACTTGTTATTAAGGTATGGATTGACCGCATAACCCTCCCATTTTGTGATATCTAGCAAAACCTTCTCTTCAATTTTGGGCTAAATGGACCCCTTCCATTTTAGTAACTCCTCCTTATGCTTTACTAGCATCCCGCCTAGTTTAATCATGTGGTGTATCAAAAAGGTTCATATAGAGTGATGACGTTCATTTTTTAACCATGCATTAAATGACTCGGTAAGATTTGTCCTCATTTTATCTCATCTTTTTTTAGGAAATTTGGACATTGTCCAATGCTCAAGTGAATTTTCTTCAATCCATTTAGCTAAAACTTCATTGTAGTTTCGTGGCTCGTATAAGCTCAGATCATAATCTTACTCCCTACGCGCATATGCAATACTATAGAGCCATTAAAGGCAAGATTATTTACCCTTATTCCCTTTGTGTTGTGCTTTGTGACAATTGTACTGGGTTCTCCTTCAAATGTCGATAAGAATAGGCATGATTTTTCAGCTCAAAAGATCTCGGAACACTCCGTAAAAGAGCGCGTAATGTCTATCTGATATAATAATCTCTTTCTCCGAGAATCAGCTTTAACTTTTTCTAAAACCATGACCAATCTTCCTAATTCTCTGAACTCATAATCCCACACGCCAGCAAGAACATACAATTATTAGTGTCATATGTGGTTGCTGAGAATAATGCACCACCATATGGGAAGAGTCAATAGCTATGATTGGTCGGCAGCCCATTGCAAATCCTTGGATAGATATTGCATGTGCAATGAATAGTTGTTGAAATTTGAATTTCACTTCTGTTCGTGTTAGCTCGAATTATTAGAACCACATGATTGGTTTAGACAATTCTCTCACACATCCATGACAATAACTTATAGTAATATTTGGGGATCCCATATATTTGTTCCTTCGCCTTCTCCTTCAAATGACAAGCTTGATTATATGTCAATCGCAACCCATGTTGTCTAACAAAATCTTTGCATATTTGGCAAGGTTGATATTCGGGTGTCGAACAAATGACATCATCAATCACCATAGATTCATGATTGGCTCTAATTGTAGGTTGTGAAGAGGTAACATCATCCAAACTATGGTTATGTGTATTCTAAACGTATGAACTTGAAACAATATTTGATGCACCTAGTGCATCGACATGTATTTTCCTAAGTGGACAATAGTCACAGTGCATACTAGGCTCATCCTATTTGTATTATTCTCTCTGAATCATATCTGCACTTCAACTCACGACATCAAATACACAACATCAAACTTGTTACTTCAAAGTTTGTCCATTACCAAGAATTGCATTTGAAAAACGCATTGTCCTGTAGGGCTCATTTGATGTGACTCTACACATTTATGTGTGAATCCTGAATAGACTTATCTCTCATGTGTTCCTAAGGCTACCCCTATCAATTGGCCATCAGCTGCCACCTGAGGGAAGATATGTGGAGAATTTAGATTCAACTATTGGGGTAATAACATTGCAATTTACCAAAACAAATAATTGAGTAAGTAAATGCACAACATGACTAGACTATGTTTTCATAGGTTAACATGTGATTTGAGAATTACTTCATAGGTTCAGGTTTGATGATGTCAGGAGATAATCTTTCAATTGAAGATACATAAACCCAACAATACACATCATTACATCTAAGCATTCTTGCGTGTAAGAGGCATCGCCAAATAACACGATAAGCAAAGATGGATTAAATTTGATTGTGATCAAAATTTACCAATTCCTGACATGTTCACATCACAAACTCTGACTTTAAAATCAACATGATATATAGTCAATGAAGGTTAATATGCGACTCACCAATGTATTGAATGGTTCCATCATCAACCTTCACCAATCCCCCCTCGTAAATAAAGCAAAACATGTCACCGTCTATTGTTTAATTTCTTGTGTTTTGCATAGCAAAAAATAAAACTATTATATCACACGTTATGAAGTACAAAACGTTTGTTTGCTTCAATCACATCACCAAAATTAGTGTAATTATGGATCATATGCAAACCAATTCTAAGTACCCTCAATTGTACCGCATAGTTCATTTATGGATTACAAATGGGTTGTACCTTGAATACAATTTGGTTGTACGAGGTTGCTTATTGTGGTACCCCAAGTTCAAAATAGTTATATCCAGAGGTTCAATCATATGGTACTTGTAGTTTACTAATTGCACAAACAAACAAGTGGTATTAGTTGTACCTAAGATATACATGGTTTTTACCCACACTACATATAGATTGTACCTAAGGTACAAATGGGTTGTACCTAAGGTTAACTTGTTTAGTACCAAGGGTTCAAAATGGTTGTACCCAAGGCTAATCATACGGTACTTGTAGTTTACTAATTGCAAAAACAAACAAGTGGTATTAGTTGTACCTAAGATATACATGGTTTGTACCCATAATACATATAGATTGTCTGAGTATAAATAGGTTGTACCATGAATCTGTTGGTTGTACCAAGGTTAACTTGTATACAAGTACCAAAGTTCAAAATGGTTGTACTTGAGGTTTAATCATATGGTATATAGTTTACTAATTACAAAAACAAACAAGTGGTATTAGTTGTACCTAAGATATGCATGGTTTTATTACCCACAATACATATAGATTGTGCACCATACTTTAAATGGATTGACACCACAATCTGATTTGGTTGTACCAAGTTAACCCAATATGATACCAGAGTTCAAAATGGTTGTACCCAAGGTTTAATCATACGGTACTTGTAGTTTACTAATTGCAAAAACAAACAAGTGGTATTAGTTATACCTAAGATATACATGGTTTGTACCCACACTACATAGAGATTGTACCTAAGGTACAAATGGGTTGTACCTTGGATGCAATTTGGTTGTACCCTAAGGTTAACATGTAGTACCGAGTTCAAAATGGTTTGTACCCAAGGTTTAATCATACGGTACTTGTAGTTTACTAATTGCAAAAACAAACAAGTGGCATTAGTTGTACCTAAGATATACATGGTTTGTACCCACACTACATATAGATTGTACCTAAGGTATGAATGGGTTATACCATGGATACAATTTGGTTGTACCTAAGGTTAACTTATGTAGTACCTAGAGTTCAAAATGGTTGTACCCAAGGTTAACTTGTGTAGTACCTAAAGTTCAAAATGGTTGTACCCAATGTTTAATCATACGTTACTTGTAGTTTACTAATTGCAAAAAAAAAAAAAAAAAAAACAAAGTGGCATTAGTTGTACCTAGATATACATGGTTTTTGCCACTGCATATATGTGTGTACCTGGGGTACAAATGGAGTTGTCTGCTGGATGCAATTTAGCAGTTTATTACTGGGTTAACGTATTGGCACCTGGGGATTCAAAATGGTTGTGCCAAATGTTTGATCATATGGTGCCTTAGTTCACTTATAATAAATAAAGCAACAAAAAGCGATTGTCCATTGTTCTCAATACAATGTTTGGAACCTAGAAATCTAGACTTCAAAATAATGAGATTAAACAAATGGGATTCGAAGACGCATAACACGTTTTCACATAAAAATAAAAATCGAGATCATTGCTCTTAAACATTACTTAAAAAAAACATAATATGGAACAAATAACAATTTTATCATTGTTCTTAAACAATGTTGGAACCTAGACCATAGAGATTCAAAAGAACACATAAGGAGAAAGAAAGAGACAAATGAAAGAAAAACCTCTTGATGAAGAAGAGAGCCTGGGGACGGTGTGTTTTTGGCTCGAATAGAAATACGGTAGGTACTTTAGTCGACCAACGGTTCTGCTTTTGAATGGGATACGTTTGGTTTTAGGTTAGTGATTTGGAAGGTGAGCAGTGAGCTTGGGAGAGAAGGGGGGGCGAGAGCCCGAGGAAACGGGTTGGGAGGAAGAGGGGAAGAAGGGGTGTGTGTGGTTGAAGAGTGGGTAGAGCCGGTTGAGAAGAGTGGATAAGGGGATGTTTAAATAGGAAGAAGAAAGAAGAAAGAAAAGAAGGTATGGGAGGGTGTTGGTTGAGAGAGGATAAGGGATGTTTGAATTATGTTAGACTTGTGGTGAATGATGGTATTTTAGAGACAATTTACTTTCTTTTGCCCTCATGGACTCTTTATCAAATATTTGGGTTCTTTCTATCCAATTATTTTGTTCAAATAAGACTTTGTCTTCAGGTTGAGTAAGTTTTGGGCCTAAAATTTTCCAAATATTTCATGCTGAGGCCTGTTTGTGGGTATATATATCTAAAAGATGGATTTAATTTCTTTTGTGGTGGATTTGATAAGAGATTTGAGGTCCCCAGGTCTTGATCATACGCAGAGTGTACAAGTCGTACAAGTTATAAAAGTGTACAAATTAGATGCAGTAAAGTGGATGTTTTGGTCCAGATATCGTTCTCATGAGGAATGATGATAAATCATAAAATCAATTACTGACTGCTCGAAGATCCTTACTATTTGAACTCAATCTGCAGAGCGGTGGAAAGCAAATAAATAATATAAGTTAAATTCATAATTACATAAAGTATTAATAAGAATAGAGTTGAGGATTATTGAGTGAAAGAACGACACACTAGAACATGAATCAATGAATGAATTGTCAGTTGCATCATTTGAATCTTAGCTAACCGTAAGTTGGAAAATTTGAGTTTATCAAAAGATGCATTGTGGTATAGTTTAGATTTCTCCTTCAACCATACCTTTCACTAATTAGAGATTCATGTTCATTTATGATTCATAAATTTAATCAGCTACTTGTAAGATATAATCCTCTTTCTAAGATTTGAGTATTTTTCCTTTTCAGTACTTTAGACCCAAATCTTAGGACCGAAGAATTCTTGCCCTCATAAATAGGATATTGTAAGTCTTCTCCAATTTAGATGGTACTTCATCCTTCAATACTAATGAAATTCTCCATTTCCTTAATTAAGATCCTTCGCAACGGGATCAAAATCTTTCATCCCGAGAGAGAAAGCTGAAAACCTACGGGCTGATTGAGGTGATACTTCATCGGACTATCCTCTGAGCCATGAGTGAAGTTAGCGATTTATCGAGGTAATCTTTTAGAGTTCATTAGTTCCAAAGTATTAGTCTACTACGCCTCACAAGGAATTGCTCTCTACCCTTAGGATTCTTTTTTCTCTATGTCACTATGAGAGCCTTCACGGAAATAAAAACAGATCCTGATACTTTGTTTAGATTTTGGTACTAGTACTAGGAACAATTGAAGTTCATAAATAATATCAATCAAATAAATTCAAGAATTCCTAACTAAAGGTTCTTCCACTTTATTAGAAAAAAATTGATCATCATCGGCTCATTCCCCGGAAGGGAGCTCAATACCAAAAACTAGTCACTCCTTCAATGACTGAGCGTCGGAAAATTCAGAAAGTGTATGGCCCCGAAATAATAGAAATCCATAAATTTTCCAAACTCCATTTATTCAAAGCAGTAATGAAATAGAAAATTTAACAAGAATTCTAACTTTCGAAGCTTCACTATAGTTCATTCTTAAACTCAAAAAATCAAAGAAAATTAACTATAGACTACGCTCGAATAAGAATTTACTAAAGGAAATAAAGAAAAAAATAAAAGAAAATATTATGCGAGAGTCAGCTGACACCGGAAATCACAGTTTTACGAAAGTTGCGCACAATGTCCTAGATGCGTCTATTTATAGACTTTCCAATGTTGGGCCGCACTTCAATAATTGCGTTATGGATCCCCAAAATTTTGGGCCAAATTGGTCGGCTGCGTCGACGCAGAAAGTTATGTCATAGCGAGTTTTGGTCTTTATCAGCCTGGCCTCTATGTCGTAACATACAGGTTTTCTATTGCGACACATTCTCACAGGCTTTTTTTTTTTTTTGGATTCTATCACAACAAACTTTGATAATGTCGCGACAAAATTTTGATGCAGTCGTCTTGTTCTTGTCACAACAGGAATGTCTTGTGTCGCAACACCAAATTTGTTGCAACCAGTTATTTTTACACTCCTGCCTCTGGAAACTGTCGTGACAATCATTTTTCTTTTCATCTTGTCTACTCTTTCACGACAGAGTTTTCTATGTCACGAAAAGGATTTCTTTGGTTTCTTGATATTTTGCCCTTGTGAAATTTTCTTTATCATGACAGGATTTCTTTTTCTTGTCCTTGTTTGCTAAGCTAATTTGTTATTGCGCTTATAGAGATCTTTGTTGCAACAAACTTGACTTTGCTCATCTCAATTCTCTTCCAATTTCTATCGCGATCGAATTTTCTTCTATCGCGACAAAATTCTATCACTCTCCAGCTTTTATTGTTGCGGCAACTTCTTTGTCCACGACAAGATTTTGCTAACTAATTCTTTCCTATGTCGCAGCATGAATTTCTTTATTGCCATTCCTCCTGTGTTGCTTTTTAATTTTTAGTCGTGACATATAATTCACTTCCCTTATGTTTTGTTTGCCAGCGATATTAAAACATCAATCTTTGTCCGCGATAGGGTATTTTGTTGTTCTTGTAGTGCGAATGTAATGTCGCGACAAGATTTTTCTTTGTTGTGACATAAATTCCTCGCTTGGCGCTCCATGTTGAAAAACTTTAGCCATATCTATTAAAACACTTGTCTGCTCCTTGTGAGTTCATATGTTAATCTTCAGCCTTTTATGTTGCAACAGAGAAAGGATTGTCGCGACAACGTTCCTTTGCCATTTGCCTTGATCATAGTCACGGCGAGTTAAAGGTGCCGGCCGGTCTTCTTTCATTCTTCTTTGCTTAATGTCGTGACATGAACTCTTTGTTGCAAAAGAGATTTTAATTATGCCTGAAGTTTAGCTTGGACTACATTTGCGACATATAAGTGTATTTATAACATGGTTCTTTTTCAGTGCACTTGAAATTCTATACAGCTACGGACAAAACTGTGCTTGAGGCTGCTGCATTCCACTTTTTGCTTCTTTTACGCTAGAATTATCTCCTTTTCAGTGTACCATGCAAAACCTGAGATTTGTTGGTGTTCCATAATTTGGCTTTAAAATAAATACGGTATTGTTAAGGCTTGTGCCCAGAAAAATGGATTGAAATAGATGAGTTTAAGACTTTTCAAATTCCCTCAAACTTAAAGTTTTTGGTTATCCACGAGCAAAGAAAGAATTTTGTTTTGTCACTAAAACAATTTAGCTTTTATTTTTAAGGACATTTTGTTTGCAAAACTCAATTAGGCGAAACATAAGTCGGTTCTTAAAATTGTTTCTGAAACGTAACGATGCAGAATCGGAAGATTTTCAATTAAGTTATTTGAACTGACAAATAATTCATATGGTGTAAACAATTAAATCATTAAACCTTGATTTGTGAGTGTGTGCTGGTCTTCCCTATTTTTCCTTAGCAGATTAGTTAATCTTCTGGGATAATACTCAACTAGCTTACTTCTCTTTCATTTTAAAAGTCTCATATGCTTATTTATCATATTAATCTCCACTAATGTAGGCATTAGACCACCTTCAAGATCAAATAGGTCTTTTAAGCTTGTAATGTGTAGCTTAGGCAATTGGGTAGATAATTGGACACTTTAGGCTCAATAGGCCGATTTCCTTGCTTGACTTACACTCTTGCCTTATTAGGCCATCCTTGGTTTCTCTTGATTTAAGTTGCTAACCTCCCCCCATCAAGTTTGGTAAATCGCCACCATCTCTCTACTTTGTATTTCTCTTTTCATTTACCTTAATCAGTATGACTTTTCTTCCCTTATCTTGACTCTTTTTTTTCACTTTCATGCGGTACTCGAGGTTTTTAGAATGGTGCAATGTTTTGTCTTTTTAAGTTTTCTACCTCCCTTAACGAACTTTGGGTTAGTAACTCCCATACCAGTTGGCATTAGGGTACTAGGTGTTGAACACCCCTAAGAACTTAATTGTTCAAGGGAGGAAGACTACAAGACCAAACTCATTCCTCCTTGATGTTTTTTCTTTTTACAAATTCTTTTCTTAATATTCTCATATCTCTTCATCTCAATAAGGTTTGTCTTTCTCACCCCCTTTTCTCCTTTTCTTAAAAAACATTCCTCCAAACTTGTCCTTTTTTTGTCATTTATGTATTTGTCTTGTAATGCAGGCAAATCAGGGTTCTTTCTGATGGGATTATGTTTAAGGAAGGAAATTGGCTTCTCATTTGCTGGTTGATGATGAGATTAGCTATAGGCTCAAATAAGGAATTAGTGTATATGCTTATGCATATCATAGGGGCAGGCTTTGAATTTTCAAGGATGGCCTAAATCATATCTTGTTAGTGGCATTACCTAGGATTTCACTTTGATTAATAATCCAACAAGTTCTAGGACATTTAAGAGATTACCGTGATGGATCCCAAAAGATGTTCCAAATCTTGGCACAATTTGTTTCAGAGTTACTGTTGACCATATACAAAGCTTATCAGGTTACATAACCAAGCCCATTTACAAAAACAGATTATAGGTCTTATCATTCCATCAATTTATTAAAATCTTCCTTATTCTTGAAGTTCAACACATTTATTAATATCTTTACAACTTTCCCTTTTCAATTCATCTCATCCTACCCCAATGCATTTATTGAATTGTTTGTTTGGTTTCCAGATTTGTTGTTGTGTTGTTTAACAAGTCAAAAAGTTCATTTATATCAAACACTTAGCTTAGAAAATTTTAGCACAACCATAATTCATTCTTTCTTCATTTTCAACCAACCAAACAAGTTATAGCAATTTAACATTCAGACCCAGTTCTGGTTTCTCCATTATTCAGTCTAGTTATTCACTGAAACGTCATCAATTCTAGTTTATTCAAAGTAAACGAAAACATGCACCAAGACACAAAAAACTTTGCAAACAGGTGAACACCAATTTAAACCTGAAAAATGCACAATTAATATTTCATTGAATTCAAGGTTGGATATTAGATATAAACAAGGAAAAGGGAATGGTCATTAGGTACAGAGAGGGAAAAGGAAATAATGGAAGGGCAGGGTGAGCTATTTTCTTCTTCTTTCTTGTCGCTGAGAGGAAGGTAGTTTCATTGGATCTAAATTGTAACCAGCTGCAAAAGGTGAAAACTTAGGAATACGGACTTAATGTTTGCATTAATCTTGCCCTTCTCCATGTACATTAAGTGCGGACACTCCTTTGTGGATAGAGTGGCCTTCAGTCGATTCATTTTTCTATACCGATAAAGTTCAAAGGTTCCCTCAAACTCTACCTTGGGCAAGTACATCTGTCGAGGTTGTTGTTGATCATATCCAGCTTTCGATCCGGCACTTCTCGGGTGGATTCGGGTGCCCTCGGATTCTTTGTCACTATCCAGTCAAGTTCTAATGTTCCTTGTACAAATACGAGGCGTACGCTGCCTGCGGCAAATTTTCTCCATAGCATCTTCCTCTCTTTCATGATTTTTGAATTGGCTCACTATCTCTTCTGGTAGTCAAGAAAGATATCTTCTCTTGCCTTGATTCTGCGCCAGCTCTTGTTCTCTTAGTTCCCATATACGCTTTCATTCCTTATCTCTTTGTCTTAGGGCTTTTTTCAAATTCTGGTCCCTCATTTTCAACTCAATATCCATATACTCATCCTTGAGTTGCAGTTAGAGTTTCAGCTGGTTGTCCCTTTCTTCCATTCCTTGCCTTATGGCTTTAAGCATTCTAGGATTTGCTGTTATTTACCCCTAGAAAGCTCTAAGCTTTCCAACAATGCTCTTAGTGGACTTGTCTCACCCTCCCGAGGAGAAAAGGTCGATACTAAGGCTCACACTTCTCCGCCCCTTTGTTGAGATCTAGACTTCACTTTTCATTTATTAGCTCACGTATTCTGGTTCTTCTTCTTCTCCTCTTCCACTGTCTTCCCTTGCATCTGTTTAGGCCCTTGGTGAGTTCTTTGTTGTAGTGTTGGGGTGATGTCTTGAGGGTTCTCTTTTTCTTCCGGTCCTTGGACACCACCCAAGATCTGAGCCTCGGTCAGTGTTAGGTGTGGAATCGACCCCTTGTCACTCCTGCAGTAACTCAAGGTGAGTTTCCCATTATCTTACCCACTAGCCCCAGATTTATACCCCTTGAGGATGGCATATAATAATACCGCCTCTTTCTCCCTAACTGTTGCATAGGTGCTTGGAAGGCAGAATGACTGAACATAAAATATTACCTTTCTTTGGTTCGGTCCCGGTGCTCCTCCCCAGTATGTGGACTCACGTAGGTTTTCTGGTGGCATTCCTGGCTCGCGCCTCCCGATCGTAGTGCACAATCTTACGAAGTTAGGTGCTTCCACCAGTCTTTTGAATTTCGACCCATTCTTCCTCTCCTAAAGATTGTAAGCTTGGTCAATCTGTTTTCTGTCGAAGGATATCCATTGCTCTCCATCGTACATGGCCCGCCATCATTCATTCACCATGTTAGCATAGAACTCAGCACACTACCATCTACAAATCCCGGAGATTTGTAACCCCACCGAGAAAGTCGCCATCCCCCTTGCCTTGATAATCTCTCTGTGAATGGAGAAATCACTTGTGAAACCTCTTAAAGCAGTCTCTGTATTACGAGTTTGTCGTTCAATGACATAGAGCCGTCGAGACCACTATCTGCTGGCTTTTTGTTACGCTTTGCTCTCTTCTTCTTCATTTCCTCTTTTCCACTTTCTAGATTCTTCCACTGTATGCTCAAGTTCTTCATTTACCTCAGCCCTTTCTTCACTTTGCCTTACTACTGCCTTAATGGTTTGAACTGTTTCATTCTCCATCTCAGCATATTCTTCTTTGATTTCGTTGAGGTTTGGAACCAGGTTTGTGGGCTCAGACATCGTGAGAGAGCGGTTTAGGGATTTAGGGTTTCGAAAGAGTGAGAGAGATTTGGTGAGGGAGACTGAAATGGTTTGAATGTTATAGAGACGAGATGACCCCATGAATTTTCAAATTTTCCTATTTATAAATTAGGAATTTGTTTTGCTTTTATTAATTATATACGACACTTTTTTGTATCTACAGTTGTACCCTTTTTAATGTCGCAACATTAGTTAGGGCAATTCTTTTATGCGTGAACAAAAAAAGGTCGCATTTTATAATTGTTTGTCGCTCACGAGTTGATTTATCATCGCGACATAGTGGAATCATGTCACGACATAGTGAAATCATGTCACGACATGTTTTTTCGAGGTTCATCTATGTTGTTGTTGTGATAGAAAGAAAACATGTCGCGACATAGATTCCTACCACTTAGATGAGGTTTTATATTTTTTTTTTTTTTTTTTTCTTTGTGGCGACCAAAAATTGCCCTTTGTTGCAGCAAGTTCTGATAGTAATCGCGGCATAACAATCTGCATCGCTGACGAGTTATTCTACCGAAAAAAAAATTTGCATATTTTCTTTTCACCATTGACTCAAATGACATTATGCAATGAAATCACGGCCATAGTTCATGCGAACACATATTTTCATCAAACGGCTCAATTCAAAAGCATGAACGAAAATAAATCTCATTCTTAGCTCAATATCATTAATCAAGATATTCAACAGCATCCAAGCAATTTTGCATTTCCTCGAGCTTCAACTATGCATTGTGTGGGACAACGTGAGTAAGATAGTGCTTTCCCCTTGGCAATCTTACCGTGTTTCCAATTTGAGAAAGTGTGCTTTTTTATAACTTATATTTTCAATTCAGCTTTCTTGTCCTTGAAAAATTAACCAAACTAATATAAATCTACTACAATAAAATTTCTAACAAGGTGAGAAGCTAAGGCTTCCAAACTTATAAAGTTAACTACATAAATCAAACTATCAAAATTAAAATTTCAGCTTGGGTTGCCTCCTAAGAAGGTGCTCGGTTTAATGTCATGGTTTGCTTTGCGGGATGTATTTTATATTCAGCAAAACTCTTTTCCTTTTCAAAATCTAGGTCTAAACTTCATTTGTCTTCACTCTAAGATAATGCTTCAATCTCGAGCCATTTACTTTAAATTCACTTCGGTTAGCCTGATGTTCTTGCTCCAAAAGGTGTACCTTGTTACCCCTTTGTGTAAGGACCACTCCATCTTGACAATTTCCCTAAGAAATAGCTTGAGCTTAGAGACAGCCTCAGAGGACTTGGTGCTCCTGCCTTGAATTCACTCCTTAGGATCTTTTGATCATGCCACCTCTTAGTATTGTTTTCTTTTGTAGATTATGGCATTGTCACTATTAAACACATCATTTCAAATTCTTCAGTTTATTCATTTAGAGTAATCTCTTTTCATATTGGCTTGAAAACCCAATTCAATTTCTTGATGGCCCACATGGCTTGTATTCAGTTCTAAAGGGAGATGACAAGGTTTTCAAATAAAATTACATGTAAAGAGAGACATTCAATAGGGTTTTATGCTTAGGTTCTATAAATACAATGCATCATCAGCTTTATGAACTATATTTTACCTTGTATTCTTACATTTTATCTAGAATTTTCTTTTATTTTCCTTGTTGGAAATTTCTGCTTGCCCATTTGACGAAGGGTGATAAGCCAAACCCATCACATGTCTGATTTCATATCTGCTCATGAGTTTTTCAAAAAATTTATTTGCAAAATGGCTTTCCTCATCACTAATGATTGTTCTTAGTGCTCCAAATCTGCTCAAAATATTTCTTTGTATAAACCCAACCACTGTGATGGCATCATTTTCTGAGATAGTGATGCTTCCACCCATTGGATATGTCCATGACTAAGGAGAGATATATATTACCAAAATGATGATGGGAAATGTCTCATAAAGTCCCCATTCCCCGAACATCAAAAATTTGCACACCACCAAAATTCGCCTGCCGGGGGCATTTCATTTCTTACCTTATATCATTTGCCTATTCTCGACAATTATCACAATATTTACCACTCAAAACAGTCTTTGAATAGAGTAGGCTAATAAAAACCTGATTTGAGAATTTTTAAGGGTTAATTCTGTCTCCTATGTAAAGTGTCCTCCATATGGTGAAACATGACATTTTCTCCATAATACCACAGCGATGTTCTAGAACACATCTCTTTATGATCATATATGCTCCCTCTTCTATAAAGTGAGTGAAAGTCATCCCAAATATAAAATCTATAATCAGTTCTCGATTTCTTCTCGTTGGTATTTGAATTAGTGCTTTAACTCCACAAACTAAGTAATTGACAATATCAGCATACCAGGGTGTTTGAACTAACAATAAAAACAACTGCTGATCTGGAAAATTTTCTGCTATTTCAGTTCCTTTTTCTTTTTCAACAATCTTTTCCAATCGAGACAAGTGATCTGCTATCACATTGTCTCTACCCTTCTTATCTTTTATCTCCAGATCAAACTCTTGTAGCGGTAGTACCCATCTGATCAGTCTTGATTTAGCCTCATTCTTTGCCATTAGATATTTAATTGCAGCATGATCAGTGTGTATTATAATATGGGACCCCGATAATATAAGACACTAAATTTTTTTCACAAAAAAGCAAACACGTTACCCACGGCGTCTCACTTCTCGTAATGAGTAGTTCTCTTATGCCTCATTGAAGGTTTTGCAGGCATAGTATTTGACCTTGAATATCTTTTCATTTCTTTGTCTCAATACAGCTCTCATTGCATAATCACTAGCATCACACATAATTTCACGCAATGTTTGTTCCAATCGGTGTCAACCTGATGATTGTCACTAATCTAGGTCGATTTCATCGATGCAGATTTGTGTTTCATCAAATGCGAGATTGCATGATTCATAATCAAATTTATCTTTTCCAGTCTACATAATGGTCTAGAGACTTTTGGTCCTTGATGAATATTACATAAGCGGTATGTGAAACTTGTCCCACTTGACTGCGGTGGCATATGAGTTTTTATAATAACAACTTTAGCAGTTTTACTTCCAATCGACGCGAGATCTTGTGTCCCGAGACAGTACCTTACATTACCATAAAATGACATTTCCCAATTTAAGGCTAGATTTTTTTGTCTTAACACCTCTGAGTGTTGTTTACGGAAATTTTTCAAACAGTTCTCAAATTGGATCCACATATCTTTGAAGTCATCCATAAAGATTTCATGGCCTCTTCACTTGAATCGAGAAAACATAGACATCATACATCTTTGAAAGGTGGCTGGAGCATTACATAATCCAAAAGGCATCCTTCTAAAAGCAAAGGTGCCATAAGGACATGTAAATGTAGTTTTCTCCTGATCCTCTGGGGCTATTGCAATCTAATTATAACCAAAATATCCATCAAGAAAATAGTAATGGGATTGCCCTGCTAACCTGTCTATACACACTCTCCATCATGTCATAGTTCTTGTAGGAATCAATTCATTCTTCTCATTTCTAATCATAGTGAATCCTCCCTTCTTTGGAACCACATGAAATAAATTCTTGAGCTTTAAAGTGCATATGTGAAACTGTTCAGCCATTTCAAACTTCTTTTGACTACTTCTTTCATTGCGGATTCAGCCTTCTCACGATGTTCTATAGAGGTTTAGGCGTTTCTCCTCCAACAGATCTTGTGCATATAGATAGAAGGACTGATTCGCTGAGATCTTCTATGGACCGAGCTATTAGCTTCAACCCCATATTTTACGAGAATCTCCGGCGGTTTTTGTTTTCCAGCTCGATTGATCCGGTACGAAATATTATTGGTTTCTTTAGTTACAAAGCATGCTGATGTTCGGGCAATTCTTTTAAATTAAACCCTTTGAACTTGTTTTACTTTATGACTTCTCTTTCTATTCTTTGGATTTTTTTGTATTTATTTTCTTCGGCACTAGCCTTTTCAATTAACATTGGAGTCCATTAATTCAACTTCAAGTATAAAGATACTAAAAATTCATCCTTTCTTATTCATTGAACTCTGAAATTACAATGGTAATCAGTTCGAGCGTGAATTTTGTTTCTCTGATCTCACGATCAAGCATTGCCAGATTCGGTGTTTTAAGCGATTGAGATTGAAGTGCACTACTTCATCTCAACCACGAGTTAATTCTCTTTCTTCATCGATCAAGTTGCTCATGTTGCTAAGAAAGGTCTGCTTTGACGGTGGGACTTGTTTGTCTTCCTCTATATCAATGTTGCAAAGTCCGTGGGAGAAAGCAATTTTCCACTTTGATAAGCACATCTTCTAAAAATGCCCTTCGGATAAACCCGATGTTCTATCACACGCCATTTGCAAAGGTCATGGTTGTGGGGGTAAGTTCCCCGAACTTATTTTAGTAGCAGACGAGGCATCAAGTTGATATTTGCTCGAGAAATCACATAATGCTTTCCATATCGGCATGCTTGATTTTGCGGTATAGTGAAACTTTGCTGGATCTGCATTTTCTTTGGTAAAAGACTTTGAATCAACACTACAAAGTTGCTATCGAGCTCACTATTCATGCTTACAATCTTTCTTTTTCTGATATCTCCTTCATAATTTTTGCATAATAGGAGCATTTGAGTCAATGTACGAGAAAGGAATGTTGATATCTATCTTCTTAAACATGTTTAAGAATCTGAAGAGTACTCTTCTAGCTTTACCATCTACGACCTTTGAGGAATGGAACTTGAGGTTATGCGCTTTAACCTCTTCTTTTTCCTGAATTTTCTTTTTCCACATGTTCTGCTGGTTTGCATGTCTTATTGTTTTCTCTTCATACGCGGTTTGAGTTTGTCTTTACTTAAATTCTTCTCCAATTACGCATATTTCTCTTACCTTAGTCCTTCTTTTCAACTCTTTTCTCTTCAGGTTCTGCGCCACTTCTTAGGATTCATACTTCTGATCCTTTGGATTCTCCTTGTGTCATGGAAATGAGTCCTGCTTGGATTGATTATAGATTAGAGCCGGCTTCTACGAGTCTCAAGTTCATTAAAAAGGCATTAGTGTTAGCACAGCTCTGGGATTGTGTTTGCACCGGAATCTTTGCTAGCTACGGCAAACTTCTATTCAAGTATGTTTAGCAGCCTTTTTTTTCCCCATGAAAGCAAGCATCTAGTCTTGAAGGTGATCTCTCTTGATTATCTGCTCTGTATAACCTATTTGTTGTTATTATTGTTGGAACCCATGTGAGGCATGATATTGTTGCATATTCTATCTAGGTCTTTGACCTTGTTGTGATCTTCCCCCATATGAGGAGTTCTCATGGTTCCTGAGTGCTAGTGTGTAGTGAGTGGGCAAGTTGAGGTTGGAATTGAAAGTGTAGCTCCTATTGGCATTGAGGTACTGTGCCTTCTCAACTTGGTAGGGACCCTTATGGTTTGATCCCTCTTCAGCACTCTTTCTGTACTCTCTCCTTCGTCTGCTATCTGCCAGTGCGGTATCACTTTTTTCCCATGTCTTCTCTCATTGTTTATCCATTCATGTCATCCTTTTGGCCTACTTGGCAATCTTTGATTAAGCTGATTACATAGCTCTCCTTTGATGCGCTACTATACGAAGCTGAGATGGAGCTTTATGAATTATTGTTAAGGTCTTTAATTAGCTGCCTTGCCTCCTCTACACTTCTTCTTTTGAAAGCCCCACAACAGGCTGCATCAATTATGCCCTTTGAGTGGTCAAATCTATTCCATTCATAGGACATCTTTTGAGTAGTGTCTTAAATCTCTCCCATGCGTTGTAGAGACTTTCATACTCCCCCTGCTTGAAGAATATAATCTCTCATCTTCTTTAGGACATCGAGGTACGGAGGAAGAATACCACCCATATAAACTGACCGGCTGCCCCGTTTGTCAATCAGCAGGCGGTGAGCTCGAGCCAGTTGCACATCTCTCAGGTGAGAAAGGAAGGGCATAACTTTGATCACTTACGGTTTCACCCATTTAAGCCGGTTGTGTTGGCCATCCTCCTTGGGTCTTCCCTTATCTTGTTATGGGGTCTTCGGAGAAGGATGACTAGTAAGCTAGTGTTGTTGTACCATAGTGATCAAAGAAGTAGCTTGATTCAAATTATTTGTTTCTGCAGATTTGTCTTCTGGCCTAATATTCATCTTGAATGAAGGCCTCCAAGTCTTCCATAGTCATTTGCCTTTGAGGTCTTTCTATTTCTTCTTATTAACCTGGAATAACTTGCGGTCTTTCTCTTTGATTTGTCATACTTCTAGTGCATATACCACCAAAATTTCTACGATTACTCTTTCTATTGATATCTAGAGGCGATGCATCATGGCTCCTAAGCCAATTTCACAAATATTTCTGAATGAAACAAACTGAATCGAATGAAATATGTGAGAATCGGTTATCTTCATTTAAACTCGAAAAATCTGGTAAACATAATTAGCTATTGCCATTAAAACTGGTTTTTTTGTGATTTTCTTAAATTTGTGATAAAAGAAAGAAAAATGCCCAAATTAGTAATTCCCTTTTTGGTTAGAATATTGATCTTTAACCACAAGACTGTCCTGACTCTAGGCAATGGCGTAGTATTTGACAAAATTTGTATATATCTCAAATTTGTAACTTGTGCAAGGAATATTATCTATTCTGACGAGATGCCAAAAACTTGTTGACAAATGCGTATATACAAATTTGCTTGACACTTTGTTGCGAGAATATTATCTATTCCCAAACAACGGCGCCAAAAACTTGATGACAAATTATATATATATGCGAAAAGATGGTTGTTCTTTTGTAAGTGATTCATTAAAATTTGATTTGGTCTTGAAATCCTTACCAAAGTGCACAAGTTGTACAAGTAATGGCGAATGTTTAAATCCGGATATACGTTCCCACGGAATGATGATAAATCATAAAATCGATTACCATTATAAAGTCATACTATTTAAACTTCAATATTACAGATGATTGAAAAAGCGAATAAAATAATACTAAAGTAGGATTCGCTAGTGTACATAAATATTAATAGAATGAGTTGAGGATTCCTTTAGGTGAGACAACCTTTAGAACATGAATCAATGAATAATTGTCAATTTTTGCATCATTTTGAATCTTAGCTAAGCCATAAGTTGGAAAGCTGAGTTTGTCAAAAATGCATTGTGGTATAGTTTGGATTTTTCCCTTAACCATACATTTCACTAATTAGAGATTCATGTTCATTTATGATTCATAAATTTAATCAGCCACTTCTAAGATATAATCCTCTTTCTAAGATTTGAATATTTTTCTTTTTCAATACTTTAGACCCAGATCTTAGGACCGGAGAATTCTTGCCCTCATAGACAGGATATTGTAAGCCTTCTCCAATTTAGATGGTACTTCATCCTTCAATACTGATGAAATTCTCAATTTCCTTGATTAGATCCTTACTAACACGAGATCAAAATCCTTTCATCGAGAGAGAAATTGAAACCTACAAATGATTAAACTGATACTTCATCGGAACTATCCTCAAACCACTGGTGAGTTAGTGATTTTATGCAGTAATCTTTCAAAAATTTATTAATTCCAAAGTATTAGTCTTACCATGCCCTGAAATTGCTCTCTACCCTGGGATTCTCCTTCTCTGTGTCACCACGAAGGGAGCCTCTGTCGAGCAAAATACAATACTTTGCAGGTACCACGGTACTAGTCTTGCAGAACAATAAGATCAAATAATATCGTCAAATAGGTGAAGAATTCTAACAAGGCGTTCTTCCCACTTTGTCTGAAAAAAATTAGTGATCGTATTAGGCCCATTCCTGGGGAGCTCGACCCTTCAAGCTGGTTCACTCATATCGAGTGACTAAGCGATTGAAAATTCCTTGAAAGTGTAAAGGAACTGAAATAAATAGAAATCCGGAAATTTTCCAAACTCATTTATTCAAAAAGCGATGTGTGAAATTTAACAAGAATTCCATTTCGAAGTTGCACTCACGGTTCATTGCCCTCAACTCTGGAAAATCAAAAACCTTCATATGCTCAAACTAAATCTACTAAAAAGAAATAAAAAGAAAAATAATATCTGAGAGAGTCTTCAACTACTTTCGAGAAATCTAGATTTGCGGAGATTCTTGTGATGTGTAGATGCGTCTATTTATAGACTTTCCAATGTTAGGCCACACTTCAATAATTGCATTGTGGATCCCCAAAATTCTATCCCAATTTGGTCGCTCTATGTGACATAGAAAGTCTGTCATGACAGAGTTTTGATGTTATCATTGGCCTCTGTCGTAGCATGCAGTTTTCTGTCGCAACCTATTCTCTAGGCTTTTTTATTTTTTTGGATTCTATCGCGACAGACTTTGATTATGTCCTGATAAAATTTAGTCTTGTGATCTTGTTCTTGTGCAATAAGAATGTCTTGTGTGTCATAATACCAAATTTGTTACCTTAGTTCTTTTTTACACTCTTTTCTCTGAAGCTATTACGACAATCTTTTCTTTTAGCTTGTTGCCCTCTTGTCGTGACAGTTTTCTATGTTACAATAGGATTTTCTTTTGGTTTCTTCACAATTTCATGTGACAGATTTTTCTTTTTATCCACGACCAGAAAGCCTGAGATTTCTTTTACGGTCCTTGTTGCTATTAGGCTATTGTTGCGACATAGAAATCTTTATTTTCGCCAGACTTGACTTAGCTCATCTCAATTCCCTTCAATTTACGTAGCGTCCGAATTTTTACGTGCAACAAAATTCTATCCTCTCAGCTTTATTGTCGCGACATAAAACTTATTTGTTGTGACAAAGATTCTGTCTTCAATTCTTTACTATGTCGCAACATGAATTTCTTTGTCGTCATTCCTCTTGTGTTGCTCTTTAATTTCTTGTCATGACAGAGAATTCACTTCCCTTATGTTTTGTTTGTCGCGACAGAAATAATCTTTATCGTGATAGAGATTTTGTTGCTTTTTGTTGTGAATTTTGAATGTAATCATCAGCGACGATTTTCTTTATTCTCGTTCTCGAATTCTTCTTATTTCAGCTCCCATGCTAGCTTTATTACGCGACATGAAAATCTTTGGTTTTCCCAGTGACTTGTGTTGTATTCTTGCCATTTTGCATCGCGACCATCTTTGTCTTTATCGCCGCGAGTTCATCTGGTAATCATGACCTTTTATGTTGCGACGAGGAGGAAAGATTGTCACGTCAAAGTTCCTTTGTCATTTGCCTTGATTAACCTATCACGACATAAGATTAAGGGTGTTCTGTGATGCTTCTTTTAGATTCTTAACTTTAACAATGTCGCGACATAGAGCCCTTTGTCTATGAAGGTGCATTTATGCTGAAGTTTAAGCGGACTCTGGTAGACATATGGCTCTTTGGATTTGTTGTAGTTCTTTTTTGGTGCGGCTTGAGTTTTGTATGACGGACAAAAGCTACCATCGCCCACAGGCTACTTGCCAATTTTACTTTGTTTCTTTTGTGTTGGAATTGTCTCTTTTTCCAGTGCCCATAAGCAGAAGTTGATAGATATTCCATAATTTAGCATAAAAACCGTCTGATATTGTTAAAAACATGCCAAAATGAATTAAAAATATGTGGGTTCAGACTCGCCATTACCATATACTCGAAGTTTTCCTTTTATTTTCTGCCTTTTATGTGATCCGTTGGCTTGGTATTTTTTTTTATAACCTTATTAATAATTATTTTAGGTTTTTATTGACACAAATGTTTATGTATGTTTATTCACTAGTTCAAATCTTTTAAATATTTTTAAACATTTTTATAATATTAAAAATAATTATTTTAAGTTTTTATTAAGACAAATATTTATATATGTTTATTCATTAATTCAAATTTCTATAAATATTTTATTTTGTTTAATAATAAAAATAGTTATTTTAGAGTTTTATTAATATAAAATTTTATGTATTTATATGTTTTGTGACAAAATTTTATTTATTAGGATATCATATTTTATAATTAAATATTAAATGTCATTTTAGTAATTTAATAATATAAAAGTGTATTTACATACTAAGTGATATGTTACAAAAACACGTAGAGAATCACTTTTTTTTCTTTTTCTTGAACAGCGCTTCTATTGAGCGATGCCATAACTATACAAGAGTGGCCTTTATAATGTTTTACAAGTATAAAACCACTTTATATCATTAAAATGCAATGATATTTAAAATTTTGTTACAAAAATAAGGTATCTAAGAAAATAAAATTTTTATTACAAAAATATATAAATATATACAAAAATTTATATTAATAAAACCTAAAATAACTAATTTTATCATTATAAAAATTTTAAAATTTTATGAAAATATTAGTACAGACAAACATATGTAAATATTTGTAAAAAAAAAACCTTAGCCTCAATTTCTCTAAATTTTTCTTTTAGCAGCTTTCTTTTAAAACGATAGAGGTGATTTTTTGTCGTTGCGGCGCGAAATCCCATTTTATTTTCACCTTTTACCGATAAAATAGTTTTAAATGCAGTTTAGGATTTTTATGTGTTTTCATAGTTTAGTTGTTGACGATTAACGTGATTATTGTGCCTTAAGTGCGCATCTTATTGTCATCTTAAATCTTGGCGTGTGATTTGTCGATCGTCTTGGTGCGGCGTGGTGATTATCGTGCTAGTTCGATTGTTTTGGTTTCGTCCGATATTGATATGGTGATTGACGACGAAGTATATCTTGATTAGAGCGATAAATTAAATCGATAGTCGTCATTATATTATGAGGAAGCTTTGGTCGAGGTGATGCAGTGCGATAAGTAATATAAAATGTTTGATTAATATCGACGTATGGCGGCGGATGGTTTGTTATCTTTATTAGCACAAGTGTGCTTCATCATTTTTTTTTTTTTTTTTTTTGTTTTTAGCGATTTGAGACCTGTCATTTTTTAATACATGTATTTTTAGTTAGAATCAATGAAATTATTTTTCTCTTAAAAAAAATGTAAATATTTGTATTTATAAAAACATAAAATAATTATTTTTGTGATCATAAATATTTTTAAAAATTACATAAAATATATATTTTTAAATATTTACAAAATGATTTGAATTAACAAACAAACACACATAAACATTTATATTAATGAAAACCTAAAATAATTATTTGTATGATTATAAAAAATATTTACAAAAACATTTGAATTAATGAATAAATGGATATAAACATTTGTATTACTTCTTTTTTTTAAACTGAGTAAACATTTTTATTACTTAAAACTTAAAATAACTATTTTATAAAATAATTTTTATTATTATGAAAAAATTTTAAAAAACATTAAAAAGCTGATTTGAGTATTTGATTTTAAAGTGTATCATATTATTCAAAATGTTTAAATAAAATAAATATTTTGAAAATGTGAATGTTTTAAACACCTCATTCTCAGCAAAAACAAACAGAAACAAACTTTTAAGTCTTTTTAACAAAAATGTTTTCAAAATGAGGAAGAACGTTTTTTTTTTTTTTTTGTTAAAGCACTGCCAAGATCAGGGCTGACTCCGACGAAGATCTTAAAACGACGTCGTTTCTTTGTGTTTTTACGGTATTTGATCTAACCGTGTTTGGCATCTGGCGGCGGTGAACGACAGAGGGCGTGGGCTCTGACCCTTGGATTCTCTCCGACAACAGAGCCTAGAGATAGAAAATGGGCTCTCACCTCGTACCCGCGTGAGTTGAACCTCACCGTCTTCCATCTGAAACATCCTCTGTGACAAACCCCATAGACAGTGGCTGCTGAAGCGCCATACAGACATAAAACCTCTTTCCATGTTCCATCCCCGTCGAAGGACCTCGTATCAAACGCTTCAAAGACACTCCAGTAGCGCAAGCGCGTCAGTCCAGTCGCCGACGGCACGTGCCGGCAACTATCTTCATCCGCGACCTGGGTTCCTCAACAACAAAAATAGAAGACAGCTTGGGCTCTCGAAAAATTTCTTCGGACTGGAGGGCTCTCTTGTTGAAGAAATGGATGGGATTCAGTTGCAGATCTTGAGGTTTAAATTCCGGCTGGTCGTTGCAATTCCGGCGACAGATGATTTTCAAAGAGGAATAGGAAGGATTGGAAAGCTTTCTATGCAAAATCGCGGTTTGTGGCCAAATTGAATTTGCCCGTGTTTTGATCCTTTTTGCTTTTTTTTTTTCATTCTTGGTTTGATGTAGTTTTCCAGCAGGGTATTTAAGGGGCAGGAGTGAGGCAGCAGCCCTGATGCAATCATTCTGAGAGGTTCCGTCGCGGTGGTTCACGCAGAGCCCCGGGTTTCATCGAAGCCGTCCATGTTGGATTACGCATGTACTATTTTTCTACATTTGGAAAAATAAGGTATGACAGTTGTTTAGTTTCGAGATTTATGCAGCTACTTAGCTTCTATCGTAATCATATAGATGTCTTCCAGGTTACCCAATCAATGAGAACTTTAAAATGAGAGAAAGGGAGAAGATTGTTCACCGAATCGTGATCATTACTCTCTAATTATTGGAATCAGTAGCTGAAGGCTAACCATATTGTCTCAAAAGGAAGGGTCTGACCAAAGGTCTTAGTGTGCATGTGGTTCAAAGCTTTAGAATTAACTTTATGTCATTGCCAATCCAAGGAAATCAAAACTGACCTCCGTTCTCTTAGGTTTTCCAGATTCAACTAAGTCGATGCCTCTTCTTATAGGATGTTATGACTATTAATCTGAATCACCTGTCAAACCAGTAAAAAAAACCGATTAATAGTTGAAATGAAATAATAATGAGAAAAAGGAAGTAGCACCAAGATATCCTAACACAGTAGAAAATACGGCTTAGAAAGAAAAACGAAGAATTTAATGCATGACATCCTGGTCCAAGAATATTAGATGAAATTGTGTTTCCAATTGTTAGATGTTGCGGATAATACCATCTAATAATCGAGTTGGGGATGCATTAGAAATCCTTTAGTTTCCTCTTGCTTTAAGGTTTCTATTTATTTTTAATTTTTTATTATTGGGTCTCTAGTGGTTGCTATAATTCAGCTTCAGAGGAAGCAGCATGGGGAAGAATTTTGACCCTAGATAAGCTCCAAAGGTGGGGTGTGTCTCTGAAGTGAATGGATTGTTTTCCTATGTCAACAGTGTGAGGAGTCGGTAGATCATCTTCTACTCCATTGCAGTAAAACGAGATTTCTTCGGGAGTTACATTTTTCTCTTTTTGGCGCCACTTGGATCATTCAGGCTCTATACAGGAGATGCTTTTGGGTTGGAAAGGTTCTTTTATTGGCAGAGAAGAAGAAAGTTTGGCAAGCAGCTCCTTTTGTTTTGGACAATGTGGAAGTAGAAATAGAATTGTTTTTCAAGATGATTTTTTTGTCCATAAAAACTAAAATATTTGTTTCTTTTTTGCTTAGTTTAGAACTAAGTTGTCTATAGAGAATGGTCCTTCAACCTTAATTGGGTTTATTGATTGGATGGGATGTAAGGGATTGAGGGGCTACTTTGTATCGTGGTTTTTGTTTTTTGCTTGTTGAGGGGGTAAGGTTCTTTCTGCTTGTACTCTCTCTTGGGCGCAACTCTTGCGCCCTTTTCTAATATACTTCTCTTTGCTTATCAAGAAATATATTAAGTCTCCACTGACCAAAGGAGATCAAGATTGAAATTTTTAGGCACTTTAAATTAATTTTTTTTAGATGTTTAACTTCTTTTATGTTTAGGAAGGATTGAACAGAATATGGAGCTGGTGGGAGTAAGTTGATTCTTTACAGGATTTTTCACAATAGCAGTTCTTATAATGTATGTTGTATATTGAGATTGCATACTGTTTACTTAGGAGGAAATCTGACATGTGAAGCTTCTGCTTTTACATAAATGAGCTTCTATTATGCTGTCCTTAAGTTGCCATAATTCTTTTGGCACCATCTGAAGTGTAAGCCATATTTTCTTATTCATAAATATGTGTGTTTTTTTTTTCTTTTATTGTTTTGATATTACCTCATGATACCATTACACGTTATCATTGTGCATTTGCAATAATATGATCTGTGACCTGCACCTACATTATATCAACATAACCTGATTGCATGTTATCCTGTTTTTGCTGCTTTGTTTCTCACTGAATAGGAATCTTAATGTTGCTGAGGACAATGATCTGGGTGATAAAGCAGGTGATGATGATGGTGACATAGTTGCAGGCCTCCACTCAATAAATTAATGGTTCAATTTGAGAGATACAAGGACTTCTATAATGCTTTGAAGGTGTTGTGTGGTCGTTCATTGCAGAAGGTAAAACAGCTAGCTTCCTTTTGCTTCCTTTCCTGAATGTTTGTTTCAATTTATAAGTCATTGGCCACTTTTTTTTTTGTTGTCATAATGAATAGGGACGAACAGATGCTTTGACGTGTGCTGTATTTTACTGAGTATTGCTTGCATTTGAGTCTTACACACGAAGCATGAGTTGATGACCTGAATTTTGGCACATGTAAAATGAATATCCATACTAACAGTTATTACAAGGGAATTTTTTTTGTTCACTGGATTTGAAGACTTCTTTTTAGAACCTTTCTTAATTTTCCATGTTTAAAGTAATAATGTAAAACCAGATATTTCAAAAAAGAATAAGGGGGAAAAACCTACAACGATCACCAGTTTTAATGAGGCGGATCACTTTTGGACTAATTTCTGGACTTTAGGTCTTTTCCTTGACACATATTGGTGGATGACTTTTTGGGCCCATTTTCTGTTGACTTTTGAGTCTTTATTGCTACTGATAAGACCGAAATGATTCTTATTTACTAAGTACTCAGATTCAAGATTTCTCATCTTTAAGTTTTTGTATTTCAGTCACTTTACATGTGAGTGTTCCTCGTGATCCTCTTGCATGGATTGATGTTCAGGAGATTCTGGCATTTTGATCAAGTTATATTGTTTGTTTGATTAATGTCCCTAGATCAGTATGATGTTAAGAATATGAGGGACATTGCTTGTTTCCCCAATCAACTTGTTAAAATTGGTAAATCTCCCATGCATCCATCATATTCTCTCTTCTAATTGAATATCTCTTCTGTTATGGTAACTAATTGATAAGGAGAGCTATTTAGCAGCAAGGGTCTCGATTGAAGGCTGATTATGAGGTAACTTGGGACAAGGATGGCTTTTTCCAAAACACAAGAAGTCATGCACGAAGAAAAGACGCAAGAATAAGCGAAACGGCAGCAGACGCTATAGGGTGTTGGAGCTCCTAGGCGCCAACCATTCTTTCCTCACTCGGGTTATGACCATTCACGTCCTAAGAGGTTCAAGGTTAGAAACCGATAATATCAATAACTGACCATAGAATTTATCTCTGAATGGGGCATCCAAAACCTTCTCAGTTCACCAATATTATGAAAAAGATTTTGGTGAACTGGCTAATCTTGAGGATTATTTATATTTGCAGTATCCTCCTTTTCACTGTTGTTTTAACTCAAAATTAAACTATATAAATGGTCATGTCTTCAAAACCTTATATGTTCAAATGCAGGAGTAGTGATTGGGAAGAATACAGTTAAGGAGTTGTTTGGGAGCTCATAGACATGATGTGAGGATGACCTTTCATGTTCTGGATCAAACCCATATGACGTACTTTGGCTCCTCAAATTGAAAAAGCTCCATGCAAGAGTAGCAATGGAGTAAGAGGCTAAGAGCTCATCTGATGTACAAACTACTCCTAATTTAGTGTACTTAATATAATATCATCATTACTTCAACAAAACAATAACTTTGAGAAATTTGACTATGCTGCTTAGGGTTTGATGATTTCTTTTTCTGGTTTAAGCTTTACTCAGGTCATCACCATCCAAAGCAATGATGTACTTTGCATTGCTTAAAGTTGCCTCACTTTGAACAGATAAGATCTAATGTTCGCCTTTCTGTCGAGTGTTTTTATCGCTCAGTCGAACTCAGCGCGATTACTTCTAGTGACATGTAGAGGTGTAGGCCTTCCTAGTCATCTAAGCACTTAAGCATAAAATCTGTATAAAAGTGACAGAAGAAAGAGTACAATCCAAATAATTAAACATGGCGAACTTCTCAGTTCTAGCTATTTTTAATTTGCAACTTGCACCCGTAAGTTTTCCTAGGAATCCGACACCACACCCGACCCCCTTTCCTACAAAAGTGGGAAGATTAATGTCATAAGATACGAAAATATCATATAGCTGCACGTGAAATATGTTGTTGTTTGGAATCCAGAGGGGTAATTCGGTTGGTCCAGTTTTGATTTTGTTATCTAATAGTCATCATTTCGACTTCTCTTAAGATTGTTGAAGGTTTAAAAAGATATTTTAATTTAACTTACATATTTTTAGGGTTTGAAAGCGTTCTCTCTCTTTTTGTCGGTTTGAAGTTTTTGCCGTTTGCCCCGTAGTTGCCCCCCTCCTCTTCTCTCCTTCTCTCGATCCTTTGTCGGCCCACATTTGAGTTCTCGGTACTTCTTTCCCACTTATTTTCTCTTTTATTCTGATCTGCTTTTTTGATAGAGTCTTGCTAGATCAGGAGTTTGATAAGATGTAGTCGTGACTTGTTGTGGTATGTTTCGCCGTTGACTTGTTCTGGTATTAGCTTTCGTTGTAGGCGTATTTCTGGCGTTCTTGGTTGTGAAATATTGGTTTTGTAGGTTTGTTTTTGCGTCCCCAATTGACGAAGTTTCGAGTTAATGGCGTCTTATCAATCTCAATTAAATCGATATCACTGCGAATCTTGTCGTATGTGATGCTTGTGGCTTTGGATTACTCGTTTGTGTAGGTTGTAGTATGTTTGGCTATGAAATTTGTTGTTATGCTTTTAATCGAGATGTTGCGTCATCTTGTTAGGATTTTTAGCATTTATGCTTTTGTGTTGCATCAATCTTTTGCTAATGTAATCATAACATGAATTAATGAATTATATCCTTTCAAAAAAAAAGATTGTTGAAGGTTTGTGTAGCTGTTAATTTTAGGATCTAAAGGGATTAGACAAGGGTGTACAAACTGGTCGGGATACCCATATTATTAAAAAAAAAATGTTGTTTGTAAAGAGCAGCAAAGCCTAAAATCTAAATGCGTGGTCAATAAGTCTGTTATCTCAGAACTCGAGATGATATAAAGGCCATTCCATTTCTTAAACCATCTAATATTTCCAGAGGAAGCACATGATCGAGATCTGGAGAAGAGGAACCACAAAGTTTCTTAAGCAGAGATCACCATAAAAGGGAAAAAATATAAAGGAATTTCAATATTGACAAAACTACATTTACAAAACCACTATGTCATTGAAAATTAACATGACATGGGCTGCTGTTCTCTGCCACCTAACTCAACCCACATCGCTCATAATTTACATTCCATCAACAATTGAACGCGTCAAAGTCAGATTGAATTCCCCATCCAACCCAACCCCTAGACCCAAAATACAAGGCGTATCACTGCAGAAACTCAAAAAAAGAAAAAAAGAAAAAAAGAAAAAAAAGGAATGATCAGAAGAAAGAGAAAAAGAGGGGTGAAGTCACCAGCTTTTCCGGTGGCCGTGCATTCCCGGAGACGTGACGTCGACTTCCCTATTGATGTTAGGAGATGACGATCTATTATCTCTCACCACCATCTTATCACTCTTTCTTCTCAGGTATATCTTCTTCTTTGTCGGCCTTTTGATATCGGAGCTCCCCCCCTTTATGACCGAAACAGGTACCACCCCAGACAAGTACAGAGTATCACAACCGATCGCCCAAACACAGTCAATAACAACAATATAAACATTATAATCATGGAAAGTATAACAGAAGGCTGCCTCAATTTCCCATAAAAATCTTCCATGACAACCGACTTTTCTTCCTGGCGCTCATATCCGTTTCTAGGCCAGACTGCTTTAATTCCTCGGCAACGCCGCCGGCCTCGACGGCCTGAGCTGAATTAGTCATCACATTATTGTCTTTGATATTCTCCTGCTTCTTATCCCTCAATTTCACCACAATAGGCACGCAATCGTTTGAATTGGAGTAAGCGAATCGGACGAGAGAGATGTCCTGCGACCCGACCTGAGAGTATATCTTCTGTCTCTTCTCTTCAAGATCGGCCAAGAGAGCGGAAAACTTGTCGAGACCGCGGGTGGAATAAGGGTTTTTACTGTCTCTGGTTTTTCTCGATCTTCTAGGGGTTGAAGAAGTGCTCCATAACGCATCATCATCGTCTTCTTCCGGGTGGAAAGTGCCGCAGACGATATGATTCAACATCTGAAAAAATGTTATTAAGAGAGGCTTTGGGACAGGATTCTGAATTCTGATTGTTAGATGAGAAAGACTTGGAAAAAGAGATCGATCCAACCATAATATATAGTCAAATACAGGTTTGAGATTTTAAATGTAATGGAAGTTTCTTATATGGGTAGAGAGAATGAGATGAGTTTTGACTTCTTGAGAAGGGTTAACTATCATTATCACCCAAACAAAGCCTTGGATAGAAGGTTTTGCCAGATGGGTCCATCGTCCATCGTCCATCGTCCATCGTCCATGTCTGATGTCCCCCGATCAAATGATGAAATGATTTGTGTAGAGAACTTCTAGATGCACCACTCTGCATATACAGCTAACAGCTTGCTGCGACTTTCACTGTCTCAAGTCATCAGGTGGGTTGTTTTCACTTTTCATCACTTCTTGTATTCCATTAAAATATATTTAGAAAATAAGGATATGTTTGTTATGTGTTTTTCACAATAATTTTCTTATAATCAATATATAGTATTAAACAAATTTTTCTATTTAGAGCAAAAAATAGAATATCTAAGAGAACATATTTAATTGTTTTTTTTTAATCAATTTCACCTATTCTTTTTGTAACTATTTTACAAATTAAATATATAAAAATGTGCAATGATTAAAAACAAAAAATAGAATATTCCTACGAGGCTTGGCTAAGTTGTTAAAGGGTGAAAGCATAAGAAAGAATCATATTCAAGTTATCACGATATTGTAATATAAAGTGAATAGATGTAAAAAACAAAGAATATATAGAAATTATTTTTACAAAATATTTCAAATAGATTTATTTTGCACAATATTAGAAAACACTTTTCAAAATATATTATAAAATATTATTATTTTTAAATACTCTTAAAAACAATTAGCAAACAACCTTTATAACTTTCAAAACTCTATAGTTAAAATACAATAGAATGTATTTTGAAATAATATTTTTCTTGAGATCATGAGGGTGTGTGAAACTCTACCATGGACCACTGACTACATACTCAGTGGTATAGATTTTGAAACAATGATATTATCTTTTTCCTTCAAAAAAATAACTATATTATCTTTTAAGACAAATTTTATTGAATTCTTTTGATATATGAGTTTTTTTTTAACTTTTAAAAATAGAAAACAAGAACTATATTTCAAATGATGACTTATCTATTTTTAAATATTTTAAAAATAAAAACTAATATAGAAAATATCTTAGAAAACTTTTCAAATTTTATTTAAGAAAATGTTGAGCATACAAGACTCATATAATTATGTTTTGTAGTCCTTATGTCTTAGGTTAGATGATATAACATTTAAAGTTTAAAAATATAGGACACTCAAAAGGAAGGACCAGGTTGGACATTTTGCTAAATTATAACAAAATGTTTAGTTGTAAAAAAAAAACTATTATGTTTTATATAAAAATTAAAGATTATTTATTTTCGAAAATCAAAGTATATCTTATAGAAATATTCTATCTAAAATTGTTTGTAGAAAAACATATACAAATTATTTTATAAAAAACTTAAAAATGATTATTCAAAATTTAAAAAGTGTTTCATAATTTTACCACGTTATTTTTATTAAAATACTTTTCATTAAAAGTGTTTTCTAGATTTGATAAGAAATGTTGTGATCCAAGGATTAGATCACATACTTTGATAAAAGAAAAACTATAGCCAAAAGTTAATTTTAGTCTTATTAGTTTTATTTCTGGTGGACAAGATCATGATTTTCACAGTTTTTGACTCCAATCATCGTGTATTTTGTGAAATTTGAATAAGTTGACCCAAAACCTGAAATATTTCCAATAAAATCTCGAAATTTCGTCTCTTCTACCTATATATAAAAAATTTATTTCTCAGAAAAATCATATCTAATTATGGTGTTTAGATTCCATAGTCAGATCATCATGATCCACGGGTTATCCTACGATATAATTTTCTTGTTCTCTTATCATAATATGTCGTGTTGACATGGCTATTAATTTCAATCCTATTAACTTATTCAAATTTAAGAAAAAAAAAAGTCAAAATTTTCTACTAATCAAAGGGTGTTACTGATTTTAATAATAATAAAAAGGAAGAAGGGAAACCAAATTCAATGGATTATCAGTGAATCAAAAGAGACTTGGTAGTAGAAACGGTGTACTCCCATTAATTAATGGAAGGGTGATTTGTTTGAATTCAATTATGAAATGTATTCTATCTTGTTTATGTAAGCTTGACATTGACCCAGTAATAAAGTCGTCTGAAAAAAAAAAGAAAAAAAAAAAAAGAGAGAAAATGGTAAGATATTTTCAATGTGAATTCGTGTGGAAAAAGTCGAGAGGTTATTTAATTATTCACAAAACGACTATTTCAAATCTGGCGGAAATTGGCGAAGTGGGTGCGGGTACTTGCGGGGAGATGTTGGATTTGCGTCTTTTGTTTTGTTTAGACGGAGTAAAGGGGTCCCATTAACATCTTCCAAAATGCTTTCTCCACACCAATCCAACTAATAACATCAAATCTTAAATCATATTAGTGACGACAAAAGAAACAGCAGCAAAAGACGTGCACAGGACCTTTTCATATTTCCACTATTCAACATACAAATTGCTCTTTTTATTTAAAAAAAAAAACCAAAATTTTCTTTTTACTTTCTTTTTACATTTCTTTTCTAGTCTATCTCTTAATAAAATAATTATTTAACAAAGATTTAGATTTTATTTTACCATTTCGTGGGTTTTTATGGCTGATATTATTTGCATAACGATTAAAACGGATAAAATACGTTGATCGATCAAAATATGAAATTATAATCGTTATTATATTGCTTAGGCTAGCATATATATTTTAGTAGTTATATTATGAATTTATAAAAACTTTGCTGATAATTTGTTATCACTGATAAGCTTAATATTATTTTATTTTTATGTTTTTATTAATTTATATTTTGAACCTAACAATTTATTGTAAATTTGAATGGATAAAAATTAACTTCATTAAAAAAATGGGCCGAAGAACATGAGATATTTATTATTCAAATCTATATTTGTTACCATTCCACGATCATATTTGATTAGTCTGGTAAACATTGAATCGTCATATGATTTCCGTGAATAGGCAATGTGGTCCACACACGTGTTTTTACTTTCAAATTCAACTTCGAGCCGTACCGATTAACTGAACTTGGGCAGCGGATATATGGGAGCTTGTTGGCCAATGGGACCATGCCAATTAGTTTGTTATCTCGACACAAATGAACATTACTTCCATGGCTCCAATAATTTAAAAGTCAAGGACATAAAAGGAGAGTATACCAAATCAGAAATCCAGTGAGATAATTTTGCTATATTATAATTAAATTATTTATTTGTTAAAAAAAAATACTCTTCTTCAATGGTATGATGTTAATTTTCAGAGTTGGATTTGATTCGATTTTTAGAGCGGAGTTTTAAAACACAACGTAATTTTGAAGTTTTTTAAAAGCATTTTATTCTTAATTTAATATTTTTTGTATTTTTTATAAATAAAAAACTGGGAATCAATATATTGTTCTTGTTTTTTAGAATATAAAACATTTTTCAAAATCATGAACCAAACGCTCTAACACTTTCTTTTCTTTTCTTCCATGGTCTCAATTTTTTAATTTATTTTTTGGAACCAAAAACAAAATCAGACAACGTGGTAGACCTACTTGTAATTTGAGTTCTCACGAAAGTCGCAACACACCACTATCAGAGAGTCATCTCAGAAACAGTGAGTGCTAAAATTTCCATTCTTGATTTGAAATGTTTTGGATTTTTTAGATTCCATTTCATTTTATTGTATTTATTTCATCTTTCTAGAATGCTATACCTGCCTCCACTAATTTCATAAATCAACGTCACTTTTGATCTGCATTGGGCACATTTAATTTCACATCCGATTGAATAATATTCATATTTCCTTCATCTAGAATCCTTTTAGAGAGAACTAAGTTAGGACGGTTATTTCAATTTATTTGAAAACTTATAAACAAGAGATTTAAAATCAAGCTCAAATTTTCTAATTTAAAAAATATTTGATAAAAAATAAAACTAAATTAATAAAAAATCGTAATCTTTAAATCTTATATTAATTATTAAGTCTTCGTTTAGTAAGCGCCAGGTCTGTACTAAAAGCGGGTGTCTGACGAGGTTTACTAATGCAATATCCGATTCACTAATATAGTCTTGCGTATGATATCTTTATTATAAATTTGAGAATTTTTATTATTTATCGAAATATTTTAAATAAAAGATGCAGACGTAATTTAAAGTCTGCAATTTATAAATTTTCGAATAAATTGAAATAAAGCCACGAAACTCCCAGAATTTTAAGTCTAAACTTTTATATGTGATTTCCATAGCTTACTTTATGTATGCATAGACCTTTAATTTTGAATAGTAAACCAAAGAAAAAATAAAATAATCCCTGATTATTTTACTTTTATCCAATAAATGTACTCAGAATTTTGAGGCACTTTCCAATAACCCACTTATTTTCTTTTTTTGACACCTTGATATTACAAAATCTTAATATTCAATCCATAAAGACTTGAAGTCTTCCCTATACCCCATTCAATCCTTAACGATCGGGCCACGCATGTTAACGCTTAATTTTCTGTCTTTACTTGTTTATTTCAAAGTATAAATTGAAGGCCCGTTCCAAAGGCACATGGGGGCATTGTGGCGTCCGACTTGAGGCATTTAAGAAGGGGAAATATTCATTGGTTTAATAAGGGGAAGCCTTCACTCTGTGTGGATGATTTGCCCCAAATCCTTCAACCCCAATCAACGTGTATTGTATATATATATGTCCATTGATTATTAGTCGAAACTGCGTATATACCGATTAATCGTATGAGATTATAAATTAATATTGAATCTTTAATAGAAGCTTGAAATAGATGGTTGGATAGCACGAAAGCCGTGTATTCGCGATTGAAATTTGTCACGATTTTTAAATTTATTTTTTCGACTCTCAAGGATAAAAGATTACTGTAACCAAACAAGACAACTGAACTTAATCTCAACAATATACAGCCTAGAGTTGGATATAACTGCCGTCCTTGCAAAATGTTGACTCGACATGATTCCAACAATTATGGGATAAACTCACTCTACTCTACGGCTAAGCATCCTTTAAATACACCAAATGTGATACGCAAAGAGAAATGTGAGAGAGAGGTCTTAAGGGACACGTTGAGAGCCGACGCTAAAAGGATAATGTTATAATGAGGCCTAAAATTAAAGATGGTGATGTTTGTTTGGGTAAAACGAGTTTGTGGTAAAGACTGAATAGAGAGGGTGAGTATCACTATCAAGTTATCAACCACTTGGGGTTATGGAAAACGTGAGATGATTGAGACAAATTGAACAACATTTCTATCAATTTCAACTAACAATAATTGTTGTGGCCATTCAGACTAAGAAATCCAGATGCCTCAATGCTTCGTTTTTATCATTGCTCCCAGGAACCAGACTCGTTTTTCCACCAACGAACCATTGGTTTATGCACACATAGAAAAGAAAACAAGGCCCTAATTAAGGCATAGAAAGAACACCAAACAAAGAAATGAGGAAAAACTAGCGTCAGCCCATCCCCTGTCTACCTTTTCGATTTACAAACGAGTATAAGGAGTTAGGAAATACAGCAGGGGATCTGCTCAGTTTGTCAAATTTTCGTCTTCCCAATATATATGCCTTTGTAACCTTCATGTTTACACAACAACACAAGACATAAAACCACCGTCTCTCCCATTACTTCAAGCATAACAATTACAGCAGGTGGATGTTATACAGTAGGCTGTTTGACTATATGTAAAATTTTGATAATAGCTGATTTTCTTTTATATATTCAATGTGAAACTAAAAGGTTTTTTTTTTCTTCCCTAGTGCTTTCCAGGTTCCAATCAGGGCCAATGAGATTATGAAAGAATTTCTCTCTTTCAGAAAGTTGCAAAAGTAGTATTGAGGTTGTGATGGAAGGAATCATTTTGCTTTGCCAAACTGCAACTGTTCAAATAGGTTGATGCTATTCACACGATCCAAGAGGATTTTAAATAAAGAAACCCAGCTACCATTCCAGTAAGGGAAACAATGACCACTCTGGCTGGAAATTCCTTTAAATAAACAAATGGCCAGACAGAAGTCATGGGGTTTGATTAGTTTGTAAGATTGGGGCCGGCTGAAGGTTGAACTCTACCAATAGGTCGGTCAAGAAGTACAGACAAGAAAATGTCGTCATATTGCCTATCAAAAAATATATATACCGGCTTAGGAAAGGTCTCATGTTGATCCGAATAACATAATACAAAAGGAACCATCAGCAAATTAGTTTATAACCTCTCCTTCATCAAATACCGTCCTCAAAGACAGTGAGAGAAAGGCTGACTGCTCCTTTGATCAGCGTAATCAGATTCTTCCATCACCTAAAAATTAACAGTTAATTAGAACCCTATGTCACCTGTATCCCACATCGAGCAACCATCACAAGCATTTGAAGAGTTGGAGACGAACAAGTCACATGCAAGTGCAACCTTCATGAGCAATTTTGAAGAAAGAGGAGAAGCCTATCCACATACACACCCACAATGACCAATTCACAACCATATAAACTCAT
Organism: Tetrastigma voinierianum; assembly: GCA_016808115.1. Taxonomy (NCBI): domain Eukaryota; kingdom Viridiplantae; phylum Streptophyta; class Magnoliopsida; order Vitales; family Vitaceae; genus Tetrastigma; species Tetrastigma voinierianum. The sequence continues at coordinate 15,740 of JAEQBH010004909.1, read as the reverse complement.
TCACACATACAGACAAATTATCTTAGCATCCTCTTAAGTGAATTGGACTCACCTTTGCTCTAATCAGTCATTATCAACAAAGTTCTGTTCATCTTTCATGTACTTCTCCTGCACTGCTGCAACTGTGACAGCTTTGTTAAGAAAAACTGAACGAACTCATCTTACCTATCAATTACAGTAAGACAAACATCTAATAGGAGAAAATGCCATTGTCCTCTTCACATCTTACCAACAGCATATTTCAATTCGATGGGAGATATCATGAATTATACATCCACCACCAATCATAAACAAGAAAACCTGTTCTGGTGACGAACCACGCTAAGATTTACCACATCTAAGGACCTAAGGGTTCCATTATATTTAATCTTAAAACAACCTCCTACCCTAGTAAAAGTTATTTCCACAAATCTTTATCACTTGACAAGAAGGAAAGGATAAAAGAAAGAAAAAGAAAAAAATCAAGGAAAGAAAATGAAAAGGAAAAAGATTGTTTGGCTCAATATTTCCCGTCTTTCCAGTTAAATCATTCTCTCAACTATTCACCTTTCAAGTAAAGAATCAAAGTTGCAAATCAAAAACTGTTTAGTACTATGATCTATTGTTTCCTTTATATTTTTCCATCAAAGCCAAAGAGAGACTGGATTTCTCATATTACTAACTTGTTTTTCCTTCAAGGCTTCCAAAATCCAAATGGAGAGAATGCAACTTCAAATGGGACAACCGTTATCAAATGGTGGGCTTTCATAACTCAGTTGGTTGGAGCACCCGTTTGGTAAGTGGGGGTCTTGAGTTCAACTCTCAATAAGCAATAGCCGGGACACTCAAGCCCATTGGAGGCGCCCAAAAAACTGGCACGATAGATAGGAGAGCCTCTCGAGAGCTGTCTGAAACCACACTTTGTGTGGAATCGATGTGGGATCGTATCAATCCCACCAATTAAAACCATGTCTTGATTCCTAGAAGGATAGGGATAATAAACAGACATCTAATGAAGCACCCATTAAGGATATCTGTAATAATCCCAGTCAAGAGGACCTGCAGCAATTTTGCTAAACTCAACAGCACTCCCCTCTATGCCTGCAAAAATGTACCCATTGCTCTTGTCTATCAGCTTCACGAGGTTCCCTACACTCTCCTTATCCTGAAACAGATATGGATAAGCACATACACAACAAATAATTGATATAAATTCAGGAAGGAATGGTGAGAATTTAGAGTACCTGAATATCTAAGGTTGTAAAATTACGGCAAGGCTATATTCTATCACCTCACACTTAGCTCCTTTGAGAGCTTTCTGCAAATCAGAATAAAGAATATCTTAAAAGAAAATCATATTTCTTGAAAAAGAATTAGGAAATTTCCATATTCGAGGAGATGATATAGGACTAACCACCAATGTGCACTTGGGGCCAAACACAAACAACATAACAACATTTTATGGTTTCATTTCTTACCAGAACCATGTAATGTATTTTATATACATAAAGGTATACATTAAGCAACATGATCTCTTGAATGCCAAATTAAAAGTGTTAAAGGTTTAGTCTCCTAATCCATTTAGGATTTTTTTCCTTCTCTCTTTAGTCTCCTAATTATATTCTAACTCTGTTTCCTTTTCCTATTATTTAGAGTATAAATCTGGTACACCATTTTTCTAACACTAGAGTATAAATATGTATGTTTCCTCATTTTGTAATTTAATGTGAATTAATGTATTCCTTTTCTCTCAACATGATATCAGAGCCATAAAAAGAGTTTAGAGAATACTAGGGTTGAGGTTTATTTGTGGTCAATTCATGACCCATCCAAAAAGCAGGTGTCACCAATCGGATCGGTACTCAGTCTTCCTGAAGCTTCATGGAAGTCAAACCATCGTGAGATTACCTTGCAGTGACAGCACTAAATGATTTTAAGAACCTCCATTATGGCGAAGAGGCACACGACAAGGCGCTCCTCAGATCTACTGTAGGTGGAAGCCTTCTTGGAGAAAATAATCTCACATGCGCCGATCTCGGTCGGCATTAGAGGTGGCAGACGCGTGGCGGCATGTAACCTTTGTTTTGTCGCCTCCTCCAGCAGTGTGTCTGCCGTAGGCAAGCCCATCCATCCCTCCACACGCCCTAAATCGCCGAAAAAGCCGCTTCATTTTTCAGTTTTTCTCCCATTACTTATTGCTCGCGTTTTAATTGCCTAAATCTCCATTGTTTTTGTCTTTTATGGAGCTCGACATTTTGGGACCATGGGAGTTGCATCTGTTGATTCCTACTGATTTCTCACCTCTATGGCTGAAAAAGACTTCTCTATAGCTGAAAAAGGTCAGACTTAAATTCTTTTGTTATCTGGAACTCCTATGATTACCTGGGATAAACTCACAGAGAGTGAAAATTATCCGTCATGGGCAGACTCAGTGGACCTTTGGCTTATTGGTACTGGATGTGAAGATCAACTTACTATTGCGGACACAGAGTATTCTGAGAGATAAATGTGCTGATGGAAAAGTGATGTTTTACTCTGTATTCTTGGCAATCTATTGATGCTTCGGGGCTACATATAAAATAATGAGCCACTATAAAACTCTGCTACACTCTCGGGATCGGGTAAAGAAATTGTACACTATTGATATTCAAAGCGTCTCTCTTAGGGTAATATTCTCCATCGCCAATTTGAAGCGTACGGTATGGATCTCCTTCTTATGGTGGATGAATGTCTGCACTTAAGGATGAACTTATCTCTATTTTCCAAAGTACACTATCTGAGACTTCCTTATCGAGATGGATCAAGTCTTTATGATCATTCTTCTACTTAACCTCGGGCCAGATTTTGAGAACATCCTAGAACAGATACTCAGTGGAGTAATTATTTCAAACTTTGATGAGGCTCTTGCTCGGTTACTTCACCACACCTCCACTGCCACTCAATCCATGCAATCTAAGATTACACCGGATACTACTGTGATGGTTTCTCAGTTTCTTTCTCGAGGTGATTCGGAGGTGGGCCAGTAGCAACGAGGTAGAGGACCGCGTCATCAATTAACACATATTGCCATAGGCAGGACGCACCCAGTGATCGATGCTGTAGTTACATGGTTGACCTCCTCGTCGCCCATTTGGCTCAGTCTTACGATCATTCGGCGTATTCGGGATTCCTATCTCGGGGAGCTCATCCACCTCGGGGAGTCCATTCATACGCCAGTAGACCATAGGAGTACGCCGTCTCACTCAGCGACGAATCTTCACCTCAAGTATCTGTTCTGAAACTGCGTGGCTGCTCTATAACTGCGCTTCTGTCATTCTGCTGTAGATCGGCCAAATCTTTGGAGCCTACGATCGTTTCTCACGGTAATAAAGGCCCCTTTTATTCCTCTTACCTTTCCATCTCCTTTACCTCGATTACGCGGCTAATCGACCTCAACCATAAGCTAAAATGTGTTCATCCATCTTTGTTATACTGTACTTTGTCTTACCTCATTACCACAATCCCCTTCATTAGCAATTATTTCATTATCATTGTGTCTCTTTGCAGCCTCTGTGTGACGAAATCTAGATGACAGACATAAGATCGCAGCCTCTCATAACCGCCTCGTTCTTTGCACCCCCGCCTGTCTGCCTCCTGTTCGTCTTGGTCATCAGGCCTCTCTAGGGTTTCAGCTAGTTCTCGTTTTCTAGTTTATCTTGGCTTGAGTGTAGATCCTGTCGACTTAGGAAGCAATACGATGTCTTATTCCCCAGGCGTTTTAGATCACCTCGGACAAAGTCTCCTTTTGAGCTTGTTCCCACTTGATGTTTGGGATCCTTCTAGGTCTGCGTCTACTTTAGGATTTAGATTATTTTATTTACTTTTATAGTGATTATTCTCGAAGTACTTAGTTATTTTAATGGCTTCGAGGTTGGAGTTATTTTCTATCTTTCAAAATTTCATCTTTGAAATTGGCCTCGATTCAATACTTCTATTCATATTTTAAGAAGTGATAATGCAAAGAATGTTTCTCTACATCATTCTCTTCTTTATGTCTTCCCGGCTGGGATTCTTTACTAATCATCTTATGCCCACACTCCTCGACATAATGGATTGGTGGCGTAAGAATCATCCATTTAGTTGAGACAGCTCGCGCTCTCCTCCTCCATTATAAGGTTCCTCAGCGTTTACGGGGATGTTATCTTAGGCTACCTTGTTATTTGATTAATCGCGTACCCCTCCTTTGTTTTTACTTGATCAAATCCTCGTTCTATCTTACTACCTACTCAACCTCTCTTTTCCTCCTCCTTTGTCTTTGGTTGTGTTTGTTTTGTTCATGTTATTCTCATTCACAGGCAAGACAAACTCTGCCCAGAACCACGAAGTGTCTTCTTAGGTTATTCCTAGCGCCGAGAGGGGTTATCGGTTGTTATTCTCCGGAAATCTGTCAGCTGCTTTATCTCTGTTGATGTCACTTTCGTTGAAGATTCCTCCTTATTCTCCTCTACAGTGCGTCCTTCTGCTCCAAATGTCTTATCTATTCCTCTTGTTTTACCCTCTCCCAATTTCCCTTCTCCACACAAATAGCCATTGACTCGTAAGCTTAGTGCATGCTCGATCTGATCCTCCTCTGAGGGCCTCATGTTGACTCATCTCTTATCGCGATCATCTCTTGCTCGGTTCCCTTGGTAATCGATGATGTCACCTATTGCCATTCGGAAGGTACCAGCTACACTTCTAACTTGCACATCCTGTTTATAATTTTTCTTAACTTTCATCGTTATCTTTACCACTACTTTGCCTTTGTTTCCTTAGTCTTTTGTCTGCCAAAAGCAGTGAGGCTCTCTTTCATCAGTGAGCTTGGTGATGGCTAAGGAAATAGATGATCTTTACTCCAATGACACATGAGAACTTGTCGTTCTTCCTCCTAGCAAGTCTCCTGTTGGTTGTCATTGGGTTTATACGATAATTGGGACTGATGGTCGGATGATCGACAGGACCATTTGGTTGCGAAAAATTTTACTTCGGCAATATATTTCGGTTATTATGATGCCTTTCACCCGATGACCAAGATTGCCTGCGTTGGCAGCTGCTCTATAGGTACGCTATGCGTTCATGGCCTCTTTTTCAATTGGATATCAAGATGTCTTTCTTCATGGTGATCTCAGTAGGTTTATGGGCCCGACCACTTGGTTTTGTTGAACAAAGTCTGGTTTGGTATCTGATCACGTCGTTCCTTATATAGTACGCGAAGCGGTCTCCTGCGAAGCTTGGTTTAGTCGGTTTAGCTCAGTGGTTCAGGAGTTTGGCATGATTCGAAGCGCAGCAAACCATTCCGTTTTTTATCATCATTCATCTACTGGAAAGTGTATTTACTTGATTGTTTATGTGGATGACATTGTCATTACAGGCAGTGACCAGGATGGTATTCAGAAACTCAAACAACACCTCTTTAGCCACTTTCAAATAGAAGACTTTGGGAAACTCAAGTATTTTCTAGGCATTGAGGGTAGCTCGATCCCAATTCGGAGTGGTTATTTATCGGAGGAAGTAGCAGCGGATATTGGCCAGTTGATATGTTGGATTTAATAGCTTTTTGTAGACAACTCACTATGGATGCGAGATGTCGAGCTTGTACCAAGTCATGGAGAGCTTCTACGAGATCCGAGGAGAAGGGCTCTCGGCCATTTGTAGGTAAAGCGAGCTATCTCACTATCACTCGGCGACATCTAGTTTCTTGTGGCGTGGTGCTTCGTTCCTATAACCACCTTGTGATAGCCATTGGGATCTTTGTAGTTCATATTTTTACGGTATATCAAAGGAACACCGGGTCGAGGGGTGTTGTATGAGAGCGAAGAGTTACTCTGCGTTGTTGGATACAGTGTCTGTCCCAGGCAAAATTTCGCGCATGAGATAGGCAGTTACACATCGGTGTGTGTGTTCATTAGATAACTTAATATCTAGAAGAGTAAGAAACAAGATATAGTAGCCGAGATCAACGGCCGGAAGTCGATGGGAGTTATGGCGCTAGCGACATGTGAACTCATATGGTTGAGAAGCACCTTATCGAGAGCTAAGATTTGGGAAGGATGAACAAATAAAGCTTACTTATGTGATAATGGCCGTGTGCGTATTTCATCCCAACCGGTTTTCCATGAGATGACCAAATACATGAGGGTTGTCATATCGGAGAAAAGATTGCCTTAGGGATGCATGACAACTAGTTTTGTCAACTCTAATGACCTTCAAGCGAGATATCTTTCACTAAGTCTCTTAGAATTCGAGGATAAAGTATATATGTGACAAACTTGAGGTGCTTTTAGCACATTATCTTTCGGGCTGAGGGAAGTGTTAAGGTTTAATCTCTGTCAGATTTAAGATTCTTTTTCATACTCTCTTTAGTCTTCCTAATTAGACTAGATTGTTTCGCTTGTTTCCATAACACTAGAGTATAAATATGTATGTTTCCTCCTTTTGTAATTTAATATGAATCAATGTATTCCTTTTCTCTCAACAAAAAGCATCAATTTAAGGTGACAATTTCATGGATTAAGGTCTTGACATATAAAACAATCTTCAAGAAGCAGCATATCATTAGTTATAAGACAATCCCACATATAAAAACCGCCAAACACAAACCTGATACAAATTCTTGACCAATGTCTTAGAAAGCACTAAAGGAGGCATAACAAGTGCACATGAAGTGTAAATCAGCGCATTATGAAAAGAAAGTAAGGAGCAAAAAGCCTTCTCCTCACTTGAAGCTCAACCAATCAACAAAATTGAACATAGATTATATGCGGTCTATACACACCCTAAATCAATTCACAAAAGTATACATAGAAACAGATATAATTGCTTGGTTAGGCAAATCAACATCATTAAAAGCCTTTTTGTTCCTCTCCTTCCAAATAGTTCACAATAAGTACAAGGGGGCAGCCTTTCACGCTTACTTCCACTTTTTACTCATGGATGGGTCATGTCAACCCAACAAATTTCCTCTAACCAAGGAATGCAAAACCCACTCCACTTCAAGAACTCATCGGGTCCCCTGATATTTTTTGCTTTGGAACAAAGTAAACACATATGGAGTTCCTCTATATTTTGCACAAATGGCTACCGATTCAGTAATTACAGCCCCTACGTTTTCAAGCTATTCAAGGTTAAATTTTGGCCAGATGTTTTTAGAACAAAATATGACTTTTTCAGAACCCCAGTCCTTTTGCACTACACTAGATGGAAAAAGAACGCTAGTCCTCTAAAAATGAACAATAAAGAGGAGTCGAGCTAAAGCGGAGTTCTTGGTTCCGTGGTTCTTGGTTCATCATAGCTAATAATAGTCCTCCACTCCCCTTTTAACCACCAAAGGTTGTACTCTCCAAAACAAAGTCTCCCTGTCAACCAGCTCCAATTGTTAGATTGTTTTGAAAAATAAGGGCTCCAACTACCTCCTTTCTCAACGTCCTCTCAAGCCTTTGCCACTCATCTTAGTTTACAAGTGAATAAGTTCAAAATGCTCCCTTACAAAGCACCACTTCATTAATTTTATTACCTCCCTTTCATTTTTTATGGCTTTTCATACCTAATTCCATAATCATTCATCTCTTACTCCTCTGGAACACCAACCTCTACCTCTTCTCCAAACTCAAGTTGCCTCTTCTATATTTCCTCTCTCCTCCCAGAAAAAGGAAGATAATTGTAACAAACAACTTTCTAGAATGATCAGTTTCTTGTTGATATCATGCTCCCTTCTCCAGATGCATGTGCTATAAATGCAAGAATGGCTCTGATAAAAAATACTAGTAGGATGACAATTTTCTTCCATGTAGTTCATCATAGTAAACTGCCAGGAAATAAGGCACATCAACCTAAAACCCCTAATAACCCCAAAGGAAGGCCAGTTTAAAACTTTCTGACAACTGACCATGTGTTTGGTGTTTGAGGAGTTGACCTTTAATTCAATACCACCCAATAGGTGCCTCATCTCAAATCAAAGCATCAACAGTGAGAAAGAAGGGGCTAACAATAGGAGAAGTCACAGTCACAATTTAATTAATTTATGCTTGTCAAAAAAAAAAAAAAAAAAAAACAATTGTAGAAGTCACAAACATCTGACATAACCAGATACATTGGAAGAACTTGATAATCCATCCATTGTGGGACATGTGAGTCAATAACATGGAAAAACCCGGTCCCCATTTCTATGTATAGAGATCCAACTTTTAATGTATTCTACACAACATATTGTTGATTACATCCATCCTTGACACAAGATCAAGAGAATAAAAAAGATGAATCCCTGATTGTATGAGTGCTGATCTAGAATAGAAAGATATACTATGATAGCTATGAGACATGGTCAACACAGACCCCTTAGTCTTAGTTTTTGTAACTGAGGCATAATCTTAACCATTGTAGGTTCCATAGTTTTAAAAAGCACAAGGCACTAAGGCGCAAAGGCCTCTTGTAGCCTTGAGACACGAGGCGCACCTAAGGCGTAGGCTTTTGTGAAGTGATATGACCATGGATGCACCTTAATTTTATAAAATATGATTATATTCATAAAAAAAAATTTAAAAAAATCTCAATATTTAAAGAAAATTTCAATGAAAAGATTAGTAAAAATATAAATTTTAAAATATAATTTGAAATTTCAAGAATAAAAATGTTTAAAAATAAGTCATAATCTATAAGGTGTGCCTCTTCGGAAAGGCGCATGTCTTGGAAGGCAAGGCTCTAAGCGTTGTAACTAGGGAGTGGTTATGCCTTGAGCCTAGGCATGTCTTAAGCGTGCTTTTTAAAACTATGGTAGGTTCTATGTCAACAACGACTATTAATTTCAAATACAACAAAAATGTTGAGCAACAGTTAGAAATCATTCAATTTCAAATACAAGTAGGGAAAATGCCAATCCATATGAAATTGCATTGAAAAATAACCTAGATCACACCTGTACTTTGATGAACGAGGATCTTGATCAAGATGATATTGTAAATAGGATAAATCTTGGACATCCGTGTAGAAGTCAAGATTAAAGGCTGCAACAAATTTAAAAGTGATGATCATAAAATTATGGTATTAGAAGTGAACCTTTTTGCAATTTAGTATCTATAGATGCAAGGTACACGGCCACACCTAGCTTTCCATAGCTCTCAATTAGATCAATCTTAGACAAGACATTAATGTGCGGAAGCTCCAAATGTAGCATGGTTGATAGTGAGAGAAGCAACGCACTTACATACTTCCCAGGATCACTGCAAAGATGGGCATCGACTAAATGCACTACAGTCAACTGCATAAAATGAGCTCAATGAGATTCTAGTAATCATAACATCAAAATTATAAATTTAAGGTATCTCATATGTTCAGGGCCAAGTCGATACTATAAAAATGTCAAACATTGTATAACACATACACTTACCCTAAGGTCAAACTTTTTTATGAGTTTCATGATAACTTTCTTGGCATTGGAGTGGAGGAAAAAGAGTTCCACTTGACCAGGAAAATCAAAGAGAAGATAGTGATCTGTGAAGTTATTACAAATATCAGATAAATATAATTTATTCATGTTATAGAAAAGTAAATCAAATAAAGTGGTTGAAAGACTAAAAGAAAAAATGTGGGATAATAAAAGTTCATATGCATATATTTAAAAAAAATTAGGACCAAACAATCCTTTCTTTTTTCCTTTTTTTTTTGGCAAATTATACAACCATGTAGAAACAGGTAACATGACCAAAAATATCTGATAGTTCCTTCATAACAAATTGATGGTTAAGATCCAAATAATGGGGTTTCTCCCTCACTTTACATATGTTGATTGCATTCCAACAAGACGCGAACAAAGGTGCATCATTGCTTCATGCTAAGGACGATTGACTTTAAGTATACTCATCACCAACCAAAAATCTAACCACCAATGCCAATAAACTCATTATCACACACATCAATTACCGTTCATCAAGATGTAATTCTAATTAAAAAATCATTCATTTTCTTTCTATCCTGAACTTTTTTTTGATAGGTGAATATTTAAAAACTCATTCATCAAGATGTAATGCTACACAAATTCCAAGAATTCAGATATATGGCCTACATCATGTGATACAAAGTTAAAGCACCAACAATAACTTACAGGAGTAATTACCGGTAGAGCTAACAAAGGTTAGACAAACTAAGGCCAAATATACAAACCTTTGATGAGTGGTTCCAAATTGGACTCCAACCAGTCAATATTCTTCTCCAGATAATCCATACAATACACAAGACCTAGTTGGACACAACAGAACACATCATATATCACATAGTAACTACAGGGTGCTTGAAACCAAAATATATTGCATACATGCATGATGAATTCCATTGCGGGCCACTTGACAGCATAAGTTAAGCAACATATGTAGTCAGCCCAAAACACACAACCACTTTATGATCTTAAAAAGGATACACAATATTTCAAAAAAAGAAAAGAAAAAAAAAGAAGAAAGATAGAAAGAAAGGAAGGAGAGAGAAAAATGGACCAGATGTTTGTAAACGATCTAGTAGGCAGCACAATCTTATCTGTCAGAAAACAAAATTACATGAATTGGTGGTACTATGCCAAGGTGGCATTACTTAGATATGTTTTTCTTGCGATCTACTTAAGAAAACACACACACACAAAACAAAAGCAAAAAAAAAATCCAAAAAAATGAAAAAAAAAAAAAAAAAAAACAAAACAAAACAAAAGAAAGAAAAGAAAAAGAAGAAAACAGTTTAAAAAGAAATAACAATAAATAAGCTCACCTCCATTGGGGCCAAGAGAATGCTCCACCATCACATCACTTAGTTTTATAAGGTCCTCGATATTCACTGCACACTCATATCTATATCTCACATTAAAAAGAACTTTCTATTGACCAAATTCTAGTACAAGTAAGTATTAAGAGGCACTTAAAAGAATAACGAAAGTGGATACGACAGCATCATTGGCGGGATCCAAATTTGTTTACAGCCACCTTCCTGCATGCCAAGAATAAAATTGTTACTGTAAAATCAGACTAAGTCACAAGGTACAATTTTCTGTCGAATTCTAATTCAGCACCACACCAATCCCACACACACCAAAGACTTTCTTACAACTATCAAAAAAGTAATTTAATTTCCTGTACATATAACATGCACAAGCTTACAGATCAGTTCCCAAATACTTATACGGATACCATCAGAAAGCTGTTTATGTCAAAAGCATCAAGCAACACCAAAGCATAACCTGCATCTCAATTCCAAAAAGAGAAAGAAGCCAAAAAAAAAAAAAAGCTATCAGTCGATATCATTACACTCAGCCAGCCACTTATCCCCAAACTTTAGCCCATTCGAAGTTTTTATCTTCATCTAAACCATGTCATGTACCAAGTATTCTCCAAAAACTTCTTTTGTTTCCTATTCAGTGCTTCCTTATCCCACCATAATCTTTAGAAGCTTCATCTCTAAATTTTTAGATGCTGCCAATAATAAATTGAACTCGACTAAAACTTCTCAACTCTCAAATTTTTTCTCTGTACTTCTCACATAATCATAGACCCGAAAAGCTGTTGGTACCCGTCCTGTTCTTTTGATACCCACTTATTTACAACATTCTGTGTCACAGGGAAGGTCATGGTCAAAATTCAACAATATGGAGGTTTTTTTTAAATTCAGACGGTAACCTTTAATGCAAGGACTGCAGGCACATTCGGTCGTGAATCAGCCTGGTCCTATTGCCATTTTACATAGCTTCTTAAAATTTATTTTAAAAAAAAAACGGGATTCTTGAAATTGCAAGGTTCATCTAGTTTACTCATGAGAGATGACTACCCATTCTGCAATTAGTTCCATTTGCAAGGACAATCACCAGCCCTTTCTGAGCTTTGAATACCATGTGAAGCACAGCGAAGCTATTTAATACCAGCTTTAGACTTTTAGTTAGTCGCCCTGAATCTCGCAATTTGCTACTCCACCGACTAAGAAAGAAACCCTTCGATTCTTTGATGACGACACATAGTGATAGAAAAGAAGATTTTTCAATTAAAAGATCTTTAAATTGCTTTATAGTCTCCAAACAAACTAAAGACAATCATGGTAATAATAATTGCAATTCAGAAAATGGTCGACTAAGGTTTCGTTTTTGAGATTCAAACAATGTTAATGCCCCTTTGTTCTCTATTTTCCTGCACTTTCTGAGCAACCAAACGGAGAAACGAACAAATACCTTCCGATGAGATTAAGGAACTGAGACATGCCGTTGCAGTAAGTGGTCTTTCCTGATCCCGGTGGACCAATAACCACTTGCCCATATGCCACCATCTCTTATTCTTGTCTCTGCTTCCTTCCCTGTTCCCTGTAACCGCCTCGGCACAAGCAAAACCAAAAGAATGAAAGTCGCAGAGAGGGCTTTATAGAGGTTTATACATTATATGTCGGCGAAAGAAAATGAAAACATTAGGGGCATTCCGAGAATCGAACTCGGGACCTCTCGCACCCAAAGCGAGAATCATACCACTAGACCAAATGCCCGTTTATTTCGTACGTGAAAAAAGATTCTGAAAACCAATATCCTGAATTGGGCCTAGTTAATGACTTAACTGAATATTCGTTTGGGAATGCCTTGGGCCATATTCCAGTGCTAGAGGGCCCATTATACTTCGGCCCAATTGAGGGAGGCAAGTGGGACATCCATTGGTGGAAGAGAGCTGTCAGCTAAGGCTTTCATGATTCATGAGTGTGACTACTGGATCTGTGGATTCTGGAAGCCCTCACCCCACATAAACAATAACTCTTCATCATTTCAATTCTTCTTGGTTCTTGCCCCTTTACAAAGCTACCTATGTATCTCTGATTTAACCAACGAATCTTCTTTTTCTGGAGTGATTAAGTTATTCGAACCAATTCAGAATCACCTAGAAGAGAGAGAGAGAGAGAAAGTGAACAGTTCTTGATGGGGACTGACGTCACTGGATGTAATGGATCCTTGCTGGGTGGGTGGGTCTACCTTATTCATAATCTTACCTCGAATGTTATAAAGCTTATGAATGAAGAAAATATTAATAAAAGAGGGCCAGCTGTTTGCGGCATGGTGAAGTGCTGGCATTTGAAAAAGGAAAAGTCCCCATCTTTTCTTTTCAGAATGCCAGATTGTTTACTCACTCTTCTATTATTTCTTTTGCATCTAACTCTTTTCTTGATTTTGTTTTTCTATAACGTTTCCATGATTCTAGTATTCTACTTCTTACCCATCCCCACTCCAAAAGCTTTGTTGGGAAATATTTTGTCAGATCCCATGGCCATTAAAAGTGGTCTATTGGACAGTTCACACAAATACCATATAAAAAAAATTCCAAAACAATTGTGACAGCATTAGCAAAAACCCTTTTTAGCAATGTCATAACTCATAAGTCCCCGTTCGATCCTAGTGGACGCAAGATTAAATAACTTAAGTTTTATAAATTTTACAAATTTGAGTTATTAGCCAATGGTTCATATTTCATGCAATTCAGTGGGTAAAGTTTACGCAGTTAAGTTCAATTCCACTTTAATACAATAATAATTAAAAAAAAAAACATTAAATGGGAGCAATACTACAACTTTAATATGCTAAGTGAATATATATCAAAAAAAAAACTCCACCCTAGATGTCATCATCCTATTATAGAAACACAATTTATTTGTAGATATTGTTAAAGAGTCTTAATGGCTTCGAAACATCTATAAGATATTGGATATGATAATTGATCTTAGATATAATAGTTATACTTGACAAAAAAAACCTTACTAATTAAAAAAATATGTTGGTTTTATCATATTTAGATGGCATCCAATGTACCCTAAATGTGACCAAATAGTAACCTATCTTAAGTGAATTAAGGTGAAAAGCTGTGACAAATGTGAGAAATTGTGGTGGGGAGGGAGGCATGTGGGTGGGGGGGAGGATATTTTGTATTGGGAGGAAGTCATGAATTGAGCTTAGAGTGTGTGGCTGTTCAGGGTCCCCATTTTCTATATTCTATCACCAAAGAATAAAGATCAAGCCCACAGTTCTGTGCCCACAAGGCCACAACTAATGATATGACAGGGTAGATGTCTATGGAAATTGGATCTTAAATCAGTAGACAGTGAAGGCCAGCTATTCAAATGTCTACGCAATCCTCTTTTAGTTCAACAATTGCAAGATATGATTTCAGCCTTCACATTCAAGCAATTGATTAATTTCTGAACTTTCTCCTCTGTTTTTTTTTCCTTTTTTGAAGGAATCAACAAAAAGTTTTGTGTAAATTAATGGGGAAATTTTCATTTCTACTGTTTTAAATCTTTTTGAGAAGTGAGGGAGAAAAATAAATTAATGGAGACAAGGGTAGTTAGGTGCTTCAAAGTGGGACAAAATGATTGTGAAATGCCGCTCCTTTAATTATCTCTGACTCTGCTTTCGGTCTCCGCAATCCCCCGCAACCCACATTTCTCTATCCCCTTCTTCCCCCTTATCTCTTCTTCTTCTTCTTGTTTTCTTCTTCCCATTTATTGTGAAGTGAGAGAGAGAAAGAGAGAGAGAAAGCTTCATTGAGATAGAATTGAAAGACATGGCGTTCGCAGGAACAACCCAGAAATGCATGGCCTGTGATAAGACTGTGTATCTGGTGGATAAGTTGACTGCAGATAACCGAATCTACCACAAGGCCTGCTTCAGATGCCATCACTGCAAAGGGACCCTCAAGGTACCATCATGCCGTATTTCTATGTTCATTTGTTTCATTTCATTTTATTTCTTTGTACATAGCCTTTATCATGGGGTATTGGAATTTCGGCAGGATGAGAGCTTAGATTATATGCTAGCAATTTAATTTCTTTTCTGTCATATTTTTTCTATCTGGGTCTTTCCCTGCCGATGGTTTTCTTCCATTTTTAGCCTTGCAATTTATTTTTAACTTCATCAGCTGTTCAGATCCACAGGTCATATTGCAAGTACTGATGCAAAATTTTCAGCTGGAAGAAATCCCAACTCATGAATCACCCATTAGTTAGGAAAGATTGTGTTTGTACCCTTTATGTATAAATATACTGACAGATCCCTGTATTTGCAGCTTGGAAACTACAATTCCTTTGAGGGAGTACTTTATTGCAGGCCACACTTCGATCAACTCTTCAAGAGAACTGGTAGTCTGGACAAAAGCTTCGAAGGTAACAGTTACAGTTAATTGAGAGATAATTCGGTGCTAATTTGTTTGCAGTTTTTTAAAACTGTTTTGAAAAACAAGGTTAACAACGAAACACTAAGAGTATGTTAGGTTCCCCTTTTTTTTCTTCTAAAAAGCACATAAAAGAATAAATTCAGATAACAAGAACAGATGTCAGAGAGCACGAAAAAGCCCTAAATTTCTTTTCGAGGCTCATGATTTTTCCTTTTTCAATTATTTTCCAGGGACCCCAAAAATTGTGAAACCAGAGAAACCAAGTGATACTGAGGTAATTGAAATTCCTTTGTAACGACACTTGGTTGTACGATATGTGCCATAACTCTTTCTTTAACCTGTTTTTGAACAGAAACCCATGGCAAATAAAGTCTCCAGCATGTTTGTGGGAACCAGAGATAAATGCGTGGGCTGTAAGAGTACTGTCTATCCCACTGAGAAGGTAAGGTTCTTGTAAAAATAGACGCAATTGGTAAGCAAATCATTGGCTCTATCAGAAGAGTAACAAATTGGGTATATGTTTTAAGGTTACTGTGAATGGAACAGCATATCACAAGAGCTGTTTCAAATGCACCCATGGAG
>JAEQBH010004908.1:0-159753 GCA_016808115.1 Tetrastigma voinierianum | reverse complement strand
TGCAACCGAATCATTGAAGAAGATCTCTATGGCAGTGTATCTACAAATATCGAGTCCAATGAACAGATTTTATCTGCAGACAGCAGAAATAAGAAAAATCAAATTGTGGGGGTAGAAATTTATAAGGAAAGACAACTTGAGAAAGAGACAACTGCAGCTCTTCCTACTTGACGATATTCCATCTTCGATGGCGCTTGATACTTTTTTGTTGCTTTTGCAGCCTGTTTTCATGAATAGCATCAATATTAGGGATCCCTTTTTCGGATTCAAAATCAGAATTTAAGGGCCATTTATGGAACTTTTGCTTTGAGATTCCTCCCCATTGATCAGGCTTGGTCACATCAGAATTGCTTGAAGTATTAAAGTTCTTAAAACAGATGACCTGAATTCCTTCCCAATTAAAAATTCACTAGAGAAATGCAAGAAATTTTTCTGACTGCCAACATCCAGTGCCACTTCGCTGGTGTTACGAGTACACATGCAACAGACATAAGAACCTGAAATCCAGACCATGGATGGAATTATGCACTAACCCCATTGTTGCCCATTGTAAGACATGGTTATTTGGTTGTACATACCTCACTAGTTTCTGCCTCTGGTGGAGAGGAAGAAGAATCTTTTCTGTCTTGAACATCATCTTTCTGATCACTGCTATCGCTTACCAGTTCAGGGTATTGACTCTCTGAGATATCCACTGAGACAGAGGCCTTTTGTCCCCCTAGGCTAGCATCATTTTCATTGGTTTCTGAGGTCCCATCATCAATTATCCTGTGCACCCCTTTCAGTAGAAACTGCTTCATTTGCTCTGGAATATGTTGACCAAAACCAAATTTGCTTTCACTAATAGGAATGGTAACATCTTTGCTGGGGGCAGTGGATGGAGGATGGCAAAGCTTTTCATCAAAATGGTACTTGTCTCACTTGGGTCTACGCCGTATCATCTTCCGTCTTATCCAGCTTCCAGTGGGTCAGACAGCACTATTTGGAAAAGGATTAGCAGACCATGGACCTTCATCAATCAAAGTGCGAAACAAGTGCATCCATTTTTCCTGTTAAGGAGCATAGAATTAAATACATAATGGAAAAGCTAAGCACAGCTCCCAATGAGAAAAACAAAAAGAATGAGCCTACAACAAAAAGAAAGAGAGAGAGAGAGAGAGAGAGAGAGAGAGAGAGAGAGAGAGAGTTGTTTACAGCAACATTTTGCTGCTCCTCATCATGAGCAAGCTGGTATGCAGCCCTTCTACTGTCATCTGAAGCCAGAATAATGCTTAGGCTACTCTGTATTTCATCTTCAAAAGCTTTATTGTGACTAGATTCTGTGGAGGAATTTTCATCTAGCCTAGTGTGGAGCTCATGCAACTGTCTTGTGCGTCTGGGCCTTTGCAAGTTTCATATACTTTGCCTCATCAGCAACTGAGAATGAAACTAGCTACCAAAAGGCAGCTGACACACTACTTGAAAGGTGTTCAGTGAATAATAATTATCAACAGTTTTCTTGAATTTGCAATGCTTTTTATCAGCACCACTACCAATACTCAGACTAGGGGTTACTTTATCAAGATCATATGTAAAGATCCAAAGTGTGGATAGATATTAGTATGGAAATCTAATTAACTCATGATTGTGCCATTGGTTTTCTTCCTGAATATATTTAACAAATCAGGGTGATGCTGCCAGGTTAAAACTAATATCTTAGAATAACATCAGCGTATTTAATGTTCAATTTCACTTCATTTGAATTCTATTCTACTTTACATTACATACTACCTGTTCAATGTAAAATCCATATAGTCACAGCTCAAAGTTGAGTTTCTAAGCCAGTTAGTTTCGAATTATTTAAGAAAAACAAAAGGCAGTTCATCAGTAAGTTTTTTTTTTTTTTTGATTCCTTGTTTAGTTTGTTCGGGAAATTAGTGTTCAATCTTAATGAAGAATTTTGAATTGTCTAAGATGTATTAAAACAGTCTAATAAAGCAAATCCTGCAAATCTTTGAAAGAGAAGCATTTATGCAGTTGGATCATGTTGTTTTCTATGAGTTAAGAGAATATTTATAAACTCTGATAGTAATGTCAACAAAAATTTCAGAGGTACAGCAAATTTGAAAGACTGAAAGCTTCCATAGCACATCTTTTGAGTTTGCAACCACAAGCTTCCTTCACCATGTTCCATTGGAAGTCTATTTTAAACTTTGATTTAATCCAGCAGCTTACTCCTGGTTGAAATGAGCCAAAACAAACTTATGGAGACGAAATAAATATATGAGTGAAACTAATAACACAAAGTATTAAAGACAAAAACATTAAAAGTGACTATGCGACGCGCATTCACCAAGAACTCAATCTCTCAAATTAGATTCTGAATAGTGCCTGTTTCTTTTGGATTGCTGCCTGAATCTGAAGGATCTTCTCTGCTTACAATGCTGGTGGCTAGCATTGACTTTCCACAGTTGACTGTTTCTCGAATCAAGTGCGTTATGACATGGAAACGAACACCATCATTTAGCATTCCATAATGTGACCTGACAGCCACCAAAGCCCTGCTCATGCAACTCCGGCAAGTCAAACCTTAAGGGGAAATTAGTAAATGAATGAAATCACAAATTTTCATCGTCAGTTACCACAGAGAACCTTAGACAATTTTAAATCCACAAGCTTGTTCAAATGTCCTTTTGTATAAAAAAACAGTACCAGATGAAAAGCTGCAATCTGCTCTTGCCATGCTCATCATCAGCAGCCAGAAGGCAAGATAGAAGAGGAATGAACCGTTGAACGCATTGTGATGCTTCTATCTAGAGATGATCTATGGGAGATACAGAACCATGAGCCTAAAAACAATTCCGGCACTTCTCACCTCTTAATAGCATATTCATCAACACTTTTATTTGGCTTTCCACTGTTACTGCTAATCCATAAACAACTGCCGCATTTGCAGGGTATATTCAACGATTCTACTAAGCCACGTGCTCTTTGGCTAAAAGATGGCCCCACGGTTGGTGAAGACTTGGGCAACAACTTGCTTGGTCCCTTGCCATTCATCTCACTAATAATAATCCACAAATTGTCATATATATTCCACCACTTGTCATCAGTTACTCTTTCACTTTTGAGGATAGGCATCTTGTGCACCATTGATTTCTAGAACTGAAAAACCAAAAGATGCAGAAGAGTGGAACTAAAGATCTCAATATAATTCATAAACAAGTGGCAGCTGAAACTGCTAGGGGAAATTGAAATGGAAAAAGAGACATTCAAAGTGAACCATGAAATAGATGTTATTGGCATCGACCAAATGTGTTCACTAGCCGATGTTAAAGTGTATGATATTCATATAAACCAACTCCTAGAAGATTAAACTTTATGAGAGCTACCGTGCTTAACATGATATTAGTGCCTGGTTTATGTAAGGTCTTGGGTTCAAGTCACTCGTAAATTGATTCTCATTTGTTGACTTAAAAAGTTCATCGAGGACTCTATTTGGTTTATTTGACTCTTCACGCAAGTGGGTATGGGCTGCACGAGGGAGTGGTATTAAAGGTATGATATTCATATTAACTCAAAATCCTAAAAGATTGAGCTTTAGGAGAGTTAGTCATTTAAGAACATTGTACATATATGACTCGCCTATCAAGGAATTTCACCACTTGAATATATAAATGAAAAAGGAGAAACAAGAATTGAACGTCGGTCTACTAAGTAAAAAAGGTAACCCTCCTTTTCAATGCAAAATCCGGTTTAATGTTTGCACATTTACCATCTCAAAATGCTGGCTATTAGGAGAACTCATGCTTGTACTAATTCAAAGTGATGCGAGCTGTAAACCATTTTCCACCAAAACTAAGGACAACTTCCAAGCATAATTCCAACTCTTCTAACAAAGTTGATTATCAGCATTTTTCAAATCAGATCCACAAATTTGGAGTAAAAATCTGTTATAGTTATTATATTTACCATTACTTAAACTTGTCTTAAAGAGTTGTAATATATTAGGAAGGTTAGATTGCTTTTTGCATATATATATATATATATATATATTAATAATGGATCCATGAAAAACACAACAAATTATTTCCTCCAATTCTCCTTCTTGTTCTTTTCATGGTATTAGAGCCAGGGAAGATTCAGGTTAGGACTTCATTGTTTATTTTTTCTGAACTCCTCGTTTGGGGTGGTCTCGAGTCCTTCAAGATCCCATCTCATCACAAATCTCACGTCACAAACACATTGCCACAACCGGAAAAATTTTACAACGAATCCTTTCAGCGACCACCAACTCCGACCGGCGACCCCACCACAGGTGCCGTCCCGATCTACCCCAGACAGAATCCCCATCTAACAAGCCAACCACGTGCCCACTTTGCTGGTTTCTTTCTCTCGACGACAACCACCGACACTCATGTGTCGCCAACACAACAAACCCCAATCAAAGATCATGTATTTGACATCAGTCTGATAATCGTGTTTTTCAAACACTTTCTATCCGACTACTTTGCTTTTCTCGAGGTTCGCTTGTCTCCTTACTTCTTTCACTGGGGTCCGGGACGTTGTTTTGTGTGGATCAGAGGGCCGTGTTCATTCCAAGGTACTGTTTTTCAGAGAAAGAGGTTCCTTTCATTGCAAGATCCTATTTTTCTATATTTTCAGATTTGCATGTTTGTTTTGAAAGGGGATCCGCGCTCCATGACTAACAAGAAACCCCAAGAGGATCCGTGTGTCATTATATTGCCATAATCCGTGACACGACGACGCAAATCATATGGTTACGTATCAAAAATGGAAGATTTTAGTTTGTTCTTATCGAAATCACTTAAGTCTCGTATTTGCTCTATCTCTACACTTGCGAGTCGTGCAAAAACCAACACATGTTTTTTTTTTCATCTTCCTCCATTATTGGGTCATTAACTCCTGACCCCAATCACCACATGACAAGATAATTCCAGCTTTATTTACTAATGCTTCGCCTCACCGGCTACTTCCCATCAAGTTACCTTTATGCATGGGTCAACATCTGTGTCATGTGGTCGTGACAATTAATCCGACTCTAATCACTTCTGACCTCATCTATGAGTAAACCCACCCAGATACCTTAATCACCGCCACATTTTCTCTTTATTATTGTCCGATCAGATCTTCGACGGCTTATCAGAAGACGAATCGAGCCAGATCCTTGAAACCGAGGTGTCAATGCCCTGCCGCTTCGCTCTGAGTCGTTACCCCATTCGACCACATCGTCGCTTGGGTCATCCTTCTCCGTCAAGAAGCTATATCCTCAGCTTTTCAAGCCTATCCTCATCAACCGTGAGTCGGTCAATATGCTAAGCTCATCATGCAGATTGAGTCCTAGACTCAATAAACAAGCTTCCGCTCATTTTATTAGTTAATTATGATGTTCGGGGGTCCTTTGGCCTGCCTTTGCCTCCGACCGGGTTTAAATATTTCGTTACTACGTGGGCGATTTTCTCCTATCACTTGGTTTTATCATAATGAAAGTCAGCAGAGTTTTTTCTCATTTTATGCCTTTTGTGCTGAATCAACACAATTTGCTGTTTTGTTCAAACATTGAGAAGTGATAGTCGCCACTGAATATTTATTTTAACCTTTTCAAATCTTTCTGCGTTACAAAATGATTTCCATCGATCCCTGCAATATGTCACCCTCTATAATACGGGGTAGCCGAGAGAAATAATGACATCTTCGAGACTGCTCGAGCCTTTTATTCCAAATGAATTTCCTTAAACATTTTTGGGTCAACGCAGTCTCCACAACTTGTTTTTTTATTAACATGATGCCCTCATCTGCTTCATCATTACCCTTACCACCCGTATTGTCAAATGTCACATTGTTCCCCGCTGATACCAAGGTATTTCGATGCAACTCGCTTGTCGATGTCCGCTTTTAAGTCTCTAAACTTGATCCGTTCTAAAGTGTGCATTCGTGGGATATTCTCGTGTTAAAAAGGGTATAGGTGTTATCATTCCACTCTCGACGCTACTTTGTGTGTCTAGCTGATGTTACATTCTTTTATTAATTACCTCATTTTCCTTTCGCTTCATCGTTACAAGTCTAGGAGGATGATGATTTATCGTTTATTATGTTTCACTGTTCTTACCCAATTTCATTCTTGTTAAACCTCTCATTACTCAGATATATTATGGATGCCAAACTCCCTAGTCTCAAGCTGCTACTTCGTAAAGGTAAACGTCAGTCTATTCACCAAATTTCCTCATTTTGTTCTTATAACCATTTGTCATCACATTCATGTTCTTTTATTGCATCCTTGGATTCTATCTCTCTTCCTAAAACTGTATGTGAGGCTTTATCTCACCCTAGTCGCTGCAGGATATGGGGTGGAAGAAATGCAGCTTTAGATGACAATAGCTCGAACTTGCTACGCTTACCTACTGAAGAAAGCCATTGATGTCACTTCAGTGTTTGCACAGTTAATCTCTGATGGTTCTATTGCTCGATTGGAAGTATGAATATGCTAAGGGGTATGCTCAAACCTATGACATGTAATTATCGACACTTTTCCCCTACATTAAGATGACATATGTTCGCCTTTATTTCACTAGTCGCTACTTATCAATGGGATCTCCACCAACACATAAGAATGTCTTTCTTTTGATAAATGACTTCAGAGTGAGACACAGCATGGAGCAACCCTGTAGTTTGTTGCTCAAGAGAGATAAGGAAGGCTTCATCTTCTAAGTCTAAGGGTTTGAAATAGAGCCCTGCGGCGTAGTTTGTAAATTTAGCCAAGTCACAGAATTCAAGTATGCAAGTATAACTGACAACTCCGTCTTCTACAAAGAACTCCATCAGCATCATTCGTTGGTAAGGTATGCATGATATTGTCATCACGGAGCGACTTAGCCAGATCTCATCTCTCTAAGTCCTTTCTTCAGTTATTTCGCATACTAAGGACTAGGAATGCTAAGATACTGACATCGAGGTTATGCGTACAAACATAGAATCTTCTTATCTCAAAGTAAATATGTGCTTCGATCTATTTGGTTGCATCGCAAGTCGGTAAAGCCATGCTTACCCTATATCTCCGTGTATACACCTTTACTAGAGAATGTAGTCATCTGAGGATCTCGGAGAGATATAGACGACCAGCTGGTTTAATTACCTTAGCGTGAACTCGTCCGACATCGCTAACTCACCGTATGTCCGCTCCAATCCGCCACCATCAAGAACTCACGAATGTATTCTATGTTACTTGATGTTATGTTTAGTCTCCAATCCATTTAGGATTCTTTCCTTTCTCTTCTTGGGCTTCCACTGTGATTTCTTTGTTTCCTTTTTCGCTTCCTGCAATGTATATATAAAATATATGCTTTCCTCTCATTTTGTAAATTACTTCAGATAATCACTGGTCTTTTCTCTCAACACGGTATCAAAGCCACAAAAGAGTTTGAGAATACTACAGCTGTGGTTTCTCGGGCCGTGTGGTCAATTCCGCAACCCATCCTAATACCAGTGTCACACCCCTGGCCACACTGCAATCTTCACGGCCTCTCACGTGTTTCAAACCATCGTTAACACTACTTCTGCAACTTTTAATGCATGATTTTCTCCGGCAGACTCTATCCTACTCAAGAGCACCAAGAGCAGTTTCTTTCTCCATCTACCTTCCAAGAAGCTCACGGAAAATACCTTTCCTATGCGCTTCGACAGCGATCTCCAATCCGCAGATGAAATTCACGCAGCATGCATACAAGGCGGAGACATCGCCTGGGATAATCTACGCTTACTCCAACAAAAAGGCCTCGTAGGGCCGACAAGCTCCATTCATCCACTCCACGCGCCTCACACACCTAAAAGCCCTTCTTTTCACTTTTCTCTTCAACCACTCTTCATGCTATTAGCCTCTGACCGCATTATTTTTGTATTTCAAGCCTCTACACATCTTCGTGACCTCGGGAGTTGTTTGTTTTACCGATTTCTCATCTCTATGAATCTAAAAGATAAGACTTTAATTTTTTGTATCTAGAACTCCTATGATTACCTTAGATAAATTCACAGGAGCAAAAATTATCATCATGGCTGACTCGATGGACTCGCTTTCATCAGGTAATGGATGTGGAGATCATCTACTACTCGCGACACAAAGGCCTCAAGATAAATCGTGATTTCAATGAAAAACCGATGCTTTACTTTGTAATATTCATCAACTATCATGCTAAGACTCGACATAATATCAAATTATAAAACTTACACTCTCTGTAATCTGTGCAAAGAAATCAGACATTAATGATATTCAAGATTCATACTAAATATCCTCCACTACCAATTTGGAAACAAATTTCTGTATGGATATATCTTCCATGCTGATAAACGTCATCCTCGGCGACGAACCATTCTATTTTCCGCAGTCTACTAATTTAGACTTCCTCATTCAAGATGGATCGAGTCTTTATGATCATTCTTCGCTTAACCTAAATGATTGAGAACATTCAGAAACGTGATACCAATCGAGCAATTCGGCTCCAAACTTCGATGAGGCTCCTTCTTCCTACATCGCCATACTTCCACTCACGCACCAATCCATATGATATGATATTACACCTGACACTTCCTGATGGCTTGCACTTCATTCTCAAGGATTCCGCAGGTGCCATAGCAACCGGTGTAGAGGACAATGTCCTCACGCACATAATCGTCATAGGCTGACACACCCGATCGATGATATCGCTTACATGGCCGACTCGCATTCACTCATTCGCCTGGCCTTCCGATCATTCAGTATGTTCAAGTTCTGTCTCAGGGAGCTCATCCACACCTCAGAGGGTCATTCTTACGCCTAGTGAATATGAGGAGTACCTTCGCCTCACTCAAGCATCCAAATCTTCCTCCATTGCTTCTATCAGCCTGCACCTAGTCGTCTTGCTTTTGCCTTGCCACATTCATCCGCACTCGCCTTGATAAAGGAGTCTCTAATCACATTCCCTGTAATAAAGACCTTTTCTTCCTCTCTTACTTTTTCGTCTCCTTTACTGCCTAATATTACCTTAGCTGCTAATGGTTCTCAAACTATAAATGGCTGCATCGCCCACTCATTCCCCTCTCCTTCCTCGCTCTCACTCAGACTTTATGTTCTGATTTTCCTTTAATCTTATTTCCATTAGCAAGTCGAGTGACCTTCAAACAAGGCACTTACTTTTTCACAGCAACCTGTAACCTTGCAGATCGGAGTACTGTGGAAGACGATTATGACCCGATATGAGTCACAAGGCCTCTATCACCTTAGCTCGCCTTTGCCTCCAGATCACAGACTCCACTAAGCCTCCTCTCCTCCTCCACAGCCGCCCTCGAACATCCAAGTTTCCAAGTTTCAAAGCTCTGCCTCCCATTTTTCTAATTTATCTCGCCGAGTGTGTCCCGGTCAACTGGGAAACATACTCGTGTCTCTATTCCCAAAGCATTTAGATCCTCACAAAGTCCCATTTTTCTGTTCACACTAATGTTCAGTCCTTCTAGTTTAATTTACTTGTGATTTCATTTTTGCTACTTTATAGATGATTATTCTCATGTAATTTGATTATTTTTAATGAAAAATCGAACTAAGTTATTTTCTATCTTTCAAAATTTTGCAATGAATTCACACTAATTCAATACTTCTATTTGTATTTTAAGAAGATACAAAGAATATTTCTAATGCCTATATTCTATTCTTTTTATGTCTTCCCACTGGATTTCATAGCATCTGTGCTTACACTCCCAGCGATAATGGAGTACTCAGAACGTAAGAACTCACATTTAGTTGAGAGAACACTCTCCTCCCTCCCACTCATAAGGTTCAACGCTTTGGGGGATGCTATCTAATCGTTGTTATTTGATTAATCAGATGTCATCCTCTCGCTTGCATGATCAGATCCCTCATTCCGCCTTACAACCTTAATCAACCTCTTTGCCTCCTCCGTGGTCTGGGTTGTGTTTGTTTTGTTCATATTTCACTCGGGCAAGACAAATCCTCTCACAAAGCCACAAAGTGTGTCTTCGGGTTATTCTCGCCTTCAAGTGGGTTATCGCTGTTATTCTCCGACACTAATCGCATTTTATCTCCGCCGATGTCACCTTCAAGATTCCTCCTTCTTCCTCCGCAGCGGCGTCCTCCTGCTCCAAAATGTCTTACTATTCCTCTTGTCTGCCATCTCCGATTCTCCAACTACAGATAACAAAATGACTCGACCACTCCTGCATCTATATCATCGTTTCTGCTCCTGTGGCCTGTTTGACTTCATTCTATGCCAGAGGTCATCTCTTACTCCTTCAGAATCACTGATGATCTGGCCGAGCTCATTAGAAAAGGTGCCCGTCTACTTCTTAACTCCACATCTTGTTTATAATTTTTTAATTTATCATCATTTATCTTTACCCTACTTTGCCTTTGTTTCCACCTCTGCCTTCCTCGTCTCTACTCCCAGCACCAAAGGAGTGCCTTCATTTACTTTAAACAGCAATAACATATACCTGATCATCCAATTATTACACAGAACTGTCCCAAACTCCCATTGCCGCTGGGTTTATATAGTAAAGGTGGGACCTGATGGCAAGATCGATCATGGTGCCCAAGCCACCGCTAAGGGTACACAACAACATGACTAGACCATTATGATACTTTTTTTCCGCGGCAAGTGATTGTCTTTGGTTCGCTTATTTTCTATGGCTGTTATTCATCTGCTGGGCCTATTTTAGTTGGATATCAAGAACGTCTTCTTCATGGTGATCTCGTTTACGAGGTTTATATGGAGCAAACCACCCGGGTTTTGTTGCTAAGGAGTCTCGGGCTTATATAAACCACGGGTTCCATATATGGTCCAAATGGGCCCTCAGCTGGGTTTACTTATGAAGAGCAGCGGTTCGTAAGTTCGCATAATTCAAGTGCAAAGAGACCATTCCGTTTTTCATCATTATTTATCTACTGGCCAATGTATTTACTTGATTGTTTATGTGGATGACATTGTCACATAGCAAAGACTGGGATTGTATTCGAACTAAACAAATACATCTTCAACTACTCTCACACAAAAGACTCGGGAAACCCAAGTATTTTCTGTGCATCAAGAAGCCAGTCTAATTCCCGGGAGTGGTTATTTCGAGGAAGTGCTACCTGATATACCGACAGACATTGGTATGTCGGATCAGAAACCCGCAGACACTTACGGATCCAAATGTCAAACTCAGACTGTGTCAAAGTGGGCCTTACGCAGATCCGTGGAGACATTTACTCGACTTGTAAGTAACTTCCAACTATCTCACTACTGACTACTCGACATCTCATTTCCTATGAGCAGTTAGTCGGGCCTCATAATCACCTCAGGATAGCCATCAGATGCTATAGCTCAATCCTCCGTTATATCAAAGGAAACACTGTGCCAAGGTGTCGAGCGAACAAAGGTCATACTCCAGGTTGTCAAGCATAAGGATGCACTCCATGCCTACCCACCGATGTGATGCCTACATCACAGACAGGTTCACTGAGGTACCTAATATCCCTAAGAGTAAAAAACAAGACGTAGTAGCTAAGATCCGTCGGGGTTTGTGCACGAGCTATAGCCTTAGCAACGTGTTAACTCATATAGTTGAAGCATCTCCTCCAAGAGCTAAGATTTGGGAAGGATGAACAAATGAACAACCAATTACGGTTTATTTCATCTAATTCGCATTTCCATGAGAGGACCAAACACATCGGCGCAGATTGCCACATTATTAGATAAAAGATTGCATCCGGATGCATGACTACTTGTTTTGTCAACTCTAACCGACCAACTCAGATATCTTCATCAAGATTTCCTAGAGGTCAAAGGATAAAGTATATATGTGATAAGTCATGCTGACCATATACTCCTGGGCCAGGGAGTGTTATAGTTTAGGTCTCCTAATCCATTTAGAATTCTTTTTCCTCTCTCTTTAATTCTAATTAGACTCTAACTCATTTCTTTTCATTCTAACACTAGAAAGATAAATATATACGTTTCCTCCTTTTCAGAATTAATGAGAATCAATGTATTCATTTTCTATCAACACTGGAAGGAGCCTCTGGACGTGGTATTTTATACAAAATCATAGAAAGATAAAAAATTTAAAGGTTTTTTCTAATGCAGATTAAGATCTAAGGAAGACAAAGGTTCCATTGGGGAACCGTGTGGTTGTTGAGTGGAATCTAATTTTATAAGAGTAAGAAACAGAGCTGTCTCGAAGAGGTGCGGAGTTCCACATGCAGCGGCGACACAAATTCGTGCGTGAGATCATGGCTTCACTAACCCCCACGGAAGTCGCACGTAGACACCGGCCCTAGCAAACTCGTGTGACAAACTGTGCCGCCTCTTCATATCGCTTCTAATCCTATGTCCCATGAACGAACTAAGCATATTGAGATGTATCGCTATTTCGTTTCGGTAAAAATTCAACTCTACTTTTGATTTCTAGGATATGTGAAGACTGAGAACAATTGATGATATTCACAAAGGCTATAAGTGGGGACTAAAGGTTATCTATGTAACAAATTGGGCATGATTCATATCTATGCTCCAACTTGAGGGGAAGTGTTATAGCATATATTTACTTTACATATCGAGTTGTAACCTATTAGGAAACTTGTCTTATAGAGTTGTAATCTATTAAGAAGGTTAGATTGGCTTTTGTATATATATATATATATATATATATATATATATATATATATATATATATATATATATATATATATATATATATATATTCATACTTGATCAATGAAACACAAAGAATTATTTTTCTTCCACTCTTCTGCTTCTTTTTCACCATAAATTAAGAGATGAAATTCATAGGCAGTAAATTTGACATGAGAACATGCGTTATACTATTTTACTCATATCAAAATTCTTGTATTTAGGCATGAGTTCCTGTAGTACATAAGGTAATACAAAACACAATAACTGTGTATAATATCATTATGTTTTGAGTAGCTTTAATACTAGGAAAACAAATCAAATCTTCTATATTAAGGATAACTACTTTCAGAGTTGCAATGATTGCAGAAGGAACTTTGCCCACATAATTAATCCATGAAGTAATCTACATCCATCACATGTAGAATAAGTTGGCACAAGATCAAATAGTGAAGACAATATTCCAAGCATAATATATAGAGAGAACTGAGTGACAATCAAGGTCAGTACCTGGATGGTAGGTCATCATATTCTCCATGCAAGGCCTCAATTGATGAGGAGCCCAGATCTTTTAGAATTTCTAATTCCAAGGCATCAAGAGGAAAGTCTGAGCTACTTGCAGGAAACTGCAAGGAAAAAAACTTGACATTTATACTCTTAAAGATTAGTTGCCAGCAAACACATAGAAAGCGGAAAAAACAAGATAGTGTGTCACAGCATAAACCAAGACAAGGATGTGTCATGTAAGCTAATAAAAATTAATTCCATCAGAAAATTAAACTAAACTGCCAACCAATTCCATCAACTTTCTAAACAGTTTACTATGTCTATCATGTGGTATGTAGACCCAAGAGTTAGGATAGCAAAGGGAGGAGATGCTTTTAGTGCAAGGATTCTTGTGGTTCTCTAATGGTGTACCCTTCTCCTTAAGCATACCCAAAAAGGTTTTTCCACCTCTTCTTTTGATCAGAGTTCATGAATTTTGGGAAGGATCATCCTTTAAATCCATATTAAGGGTGTTTGTTTCTGATCAAAAAGAAAAATTTTGAACAGCAGATATTAATCTAGTAAAACAGGTGTAGGAAGCTTTTCCATGCATTTAAGGACAAACAAATTTAAAATGAGATGTAGTTGAGGATGCAGGTTTAATTTACAGCCAAAGGAAAAAAAAATAGGACAAAACGGCAACAAATGTGCAATATTGGGTTTGACCATGAGTACAATTGCAAACAGAAAATAAAGTGAAGCAAATATCCATGTGGCAGTCAGCACAAGAGAATTAATTACAACGGGAATCTCAACAGTAAAGATTCCTTGACAAAGAAAAAAAATTCAGGTTATTCATTAAATTTTAGTTTTTTGCATGCATGTGTTGGTTTAACCAGGAATCTAATAAAATTATGGAATGAATTTAGTAAAATGTTGAAGATTCTTGTAATAAAATGACAGTTCTCATAATCTCGCTAAATTTAATAATCGAAAGTTTATTGTCGAGTTCTGAAATAAGCATCTCATCAAATCAGTTTAGAAGGTATAATAATAGTTCAAGATGGTTGTGAATTAAAAATATTGTCGGAAGATATGACCACCAGCCTCTGTATCAAGTCTTCATATATATCATGAAGGTATTATAGGACGTGCTACCCTGAGGAAATAACATATAGAAGAAATCAACCTTAAAAAAGTTAAACTATAAATAGAACTAGAAATTTTTATAGATATGAATTTTCAAGGAATAGAGGATTTACATAATTCTTCACAATGCATTAGTAGGACATTCACTGTCTCTTCTAAATGTTGCCAGCCACCTTTTACAGAGTGTAGAAAAAGAACACAGAATAGTTCCCAAGATTCTGCTCATTTTTTCAGTCACTGAATCAGGATTCAATCCTCTTGTAGTTTTTCAACACATCTAACCTCATAGATGGAGTTAACCATGCACTCATGGCAAGTCTTATTAAAAAATGTTTAATTGATTAGATAATAGTTTGACAATTGTATACATAACATAAATATATATATATATATATATATATATATATAGTACTAATACCATTAAAGCTTCAATATTTGAAGGATTTGAGTCAAGAAGATCAAGTAGGTCAGACATTATTTTCAATCTTGCCAATGCATCCCCACAATCAGATAAGAATCTGAAAATGAGAACTAAGATCTGAGGAAGGAAGAAGTGGAGCCAAGCCTTTGCTTCTCTGCTTGTCAACATGGTTATGTTTCTGTAGCACCTGTGGATACCAAATTTGAATTAGAACTCTTTAAAAAGAAAACTTCTAAAGCATTAAATATCTATGCGCTACTGATAACCACAAGCTTCATATAAAACAAGTCACCTGTTTAGGGCTAGCACTCTCCAAGAAGAATGAAATATCAAACAAGGTGGCACACAAGTTATCTGTCAATGAAAATCTGAACAACCTATCAAACATGGCAAAGAAAATCGGTTGCATCCTTAAACTGATTTTTTTTTGACTTTCTGAGAGGCATCTGGATCTTCCAACTGCCAGGTTGAAAAACTTGGGTCCCTTCTTCTCAGATGGAAGACCAACCAACAGTCTTCCCAGGAACTGCAAGCCAAGCAATCTGATAGGCTCAAAGTCCCTATGAGAAACAAAGTGGAAGGACAATTCAAAGATGAGCACATGGTTGCAGGTAGTCAAAAAAAAAAAAGCAGCTCTAAATCACAGCTGCCCGCATAAGCCCAAAAGATGTGCAGTAAGAAAAGAACTTCGAAAATATTCAAGCCTAATTGTCAGTTGAAATTACTCTTGATTCTGAAAGTAACTAGAAATTTTGTAGTGTGTGACAGTGAAAGAAATTTTCACAAACAATCCACAGAAAATAGAAAATAGATACTCAGCAGATCGTTTTCAATAATATATAACCTTCCTGTAAATTCACAATTACAGAAAGCATATTTACTTCATCTTCATATATTCTTCAATACGATTTTCTTCTTCAACCTTTTCAAGAAAAATTCATTTACACCTTTATTTAATTAGTAAGACTTATTTCATGTATTTGTTCCTAAAAATACCAAATATTGCTTCTCCAAATTGACTTGTTAGTTCATTCATACCAAATGAAATTGTAGGATAAAACATTAAACCAGTAGAATTCTATGAAGCTGAAGCCATAGAAGAAAAAATATGCATGAATGCGATTTATTATTTTATGATTGCAGTGCAATCAAGCCTGCACGCTTTTAATTTGAATATGTTTTATATGAAAATAGATAATATTACACATTCTTATTCAAACTACATTATGATTCCTACACTATCATAAGATCAGAAGGTTTATTCTCATCACAAGATTAAATTTACTCTCATCTGTATAGTATTTATTTCATGTAAGATTTGAATTGTTTCTGATAGGATTAAGTACAAAAAAAAAAAAAGACAACTAATATTAATTTTGATTTAAAATTTGTCCATGTTCCTCCTTATCTAACTTATATTCTTTCCTCACCTACCTTTTTCCCCTCCTGTTCTCATTTAAATTTCTTTGTTACCTATATTTTTCTCTCCCTCAATATACTTGATTTTTCTGTCCTACATCTTATATGCGAGGGTAAGAAAAATAAGAGCAAAGTGTTGCAATCTCATGTTTATGTTGCAATAACCTGAGTAACTAAGCTTGAAGAATTGGAAAGGAATTGACGAAAATGTGTCATCAATAAAGAATATATATGGCAGTAGTTGCAGGGGCAAGACAAAATTGGGGCGGTGTGTGATGTTTTATGTGCTATGATACGAGTAGCATAGCTAGGAAGAATGATGTATGCCTTTTCTCTCAACAATCTTCAACAAAGATTTCATCAGTCAAGCATAAATGTATTTTAACTTTGCAACGTGTTATCTGGGTGATAAACTCATTGTAGGAAGAGCTGTAAATATGTAATTGCAATAGTAAGGATCAAATAAAATATTTGAGAGTTAAAGAAAGATCCATAAGGTAGAATCAGAAACAACATTCTAGACACTAGAAAGAAATATCCCCTCTCCAAAATGTAAACTATCATATTTGTTAATGCATTATGGAATTTTCCTACTGAACACAAACCTCTGAAGAAGATTGACAAATATGCGACAACCCCCAATCAAATTGACTTGTTCCAGAAAAGAAGCAAGCAGTGATTTTTGAGAAACAGCACGAATAACCATATGCAGAACATCCTCAATGCATGCCATATCCTGACTTGTCTCAAAGAATGCTGCTGGCTTTTATATCTGAAGCTGTAATATTCTGCCTGCATATTTCCATAGCTTTAGAATTTTTCAAGAACATTATAATAATAATCAGCTACATCAGAATAAACCCGTAGGGAAAAGGTACGAGAAGTTTTGGAACAGTGGGAAAAGCTAAAATTCAAAGATAAATTACCTGACACTCATCTCACCAAGGCTTAGTAAAAGAAGACGAATTTTACGTACTTCATCTTTACTAGGTCTCTCCTAATACTTGTTTTGTAATGGGATGCAAAAGTGGTTTACTCCTATAGCAGATCGAGATTTGTATTATCCCAGTAAATTGGCGAATTATATCGGTAACACGTGGAAGCCGATGGCAGGCTCTTGGCAACCTTTGGGTCATTATCAAATTGCTGGATGAGAAACATGTACAGTCTACAAGGCAGACCTAGAAACAGGGGTAGCACCCCTGGGATCAGAGGATTACAAATGCAGATAGTAGCACTTTTCAGCAGTGGTCTGATAAGTCTGATGAATTCAAAAAAGAAATTAGTAGAAAGAAACAATATTCAGAAAACTGCTCATCTACATGAATACAAAAGAATGATCATGCATAAACTAAAAGAAGCATTTTCTGCTTAGGATGAAAGAAGAGCTCAATATACATACCATAATTTGTTACAACATTAAAACATGTGTTTCAAAGCTGAGAGTGTCTCCAAATTGTTGTACAGGAGGAACTGATTGTAATAAAATCCAAGGATTGAAAACCCAGAAAGAAGATGCATCTAAGTTACTTGCTGGATTCTCATCTAAGACAGAAGCTATAAGCTCAATGACTTCAGCAGTTAGACGCTCTTTGTAATAATAGGTGTAAGTGATGTGTGTTCCAATTTTCCACTTTCCACATTTTCATACCTATCAGACTGGGTAATGAGGGGGAAAAACACGGAAACGCCCCCAACACAGTAAATTATCTGCTGCAGTAATCGCCGTGAACATAACTGTGTGCCAAGCATCACTGTTGCTTCAAATGAGTTTTTATCTAGTGCATGATCCAGTAGTGGGGAAACATTAAACAGAGTCCTGCCATCACTTGCCTGAAAAGAAAACCAACTTCTTTATGCTTTTACAGCAGCACAGGAAAGCGAGTTTAGCAAAGACTAGTCTTTCTTGAAAAGAAAAAGAACCTGTGCATTGAGTCCAAAGATCATTTTAGATGCAAGGCCGTCTTTAACGTCAAGTATTCCACTAGGCAATGGGTTATCATAAGAACTTGCAACTTCATTATCAAGGAAAGAATACATATAGCTAGGTCCTAGAGAATAGATACCCAGGACTTGCTCAGAAGTAATAACATCATTAAACATATAAATGGGACCGATCTGACCAAGAAAAGGGGATGACTCCTTGATGGAGTACAAAGCATTCTCTTCTTCATATGGAGGCAGATTTCATTTTTGTATGACAGCAGCTTGTCAACACCCACTGATTTTGATATCTGAACCAATAAAAGATGAGATTGGGGTGGGATTATCCTTTCAAAATAATTTATAGATTTTCCATAAGGTATTAGAAAAATAATAATGGCCAAGGATCAGAAGTGACATGGTACCTGCACTTCTCAGATGATGCCAGATTTGCATCCACATAACATCTCAATTGGCTACCTCCAGAAAATGCTCTCCCAATACTATGGGTTATACAAAGAAAATGCCATTTCTTTCTGACAAGGTTCACATTCAGTGAAACACATTGTCGCTTCTGATTGATAGACTGCAAAGTTAGAAACATTTTTAATTAATAGCTCGGAATCATTTTTCCATAACCTTAACAAAATTAAACATGCTAGTAACAAAGGCAGTCAACAATGAGATAAGTGAGTTTGAAAATCTATGCAAATATAGTAAGATTTGATGGTGGGAAAGCCTTTCAAAGACTATTCAAGGAAAAAGGAAAATACACTCTAGATTAGAATTTATTAATTTCGGGAGACAAATAATGATTATTAGTTAGATTAGAGTCATGATAGGTTATTGAATTTTAGTACATTTTTAATTCTAGAGAAGCCTATAAATAAGGCTAGTTGATGTAAGTCAACAGATTTGAAGTAATAATATTTTATTTTCTTTGCAATCCTCATTGGTGAGACTCCATCGACTTTCTTCTAGGTGAAGACTTCTAGAAGGCTTTAGTGAGATTTTAAGGTTTCGATCCATTCCCTTTGTAAAGGTTTAGTCTTCTAATCCATTTAGGATTCTTTCCTTCTATCTGCCTCCTAATTAGACTCTAATTTATTTCCTTTGCCCTAGCACTACAGAGTTTGAGAATATTGTGGTTAAGGTTTCAACATGTGTCAATTCGCGATCTATCCAACGAGTGTGTCTCACTACCATATTTATGTTCCATCTAAAGCCTCTCAAGAGTCACAAATCACTCATCTAGAATGAACCCATCGGCCTAAACTTCTTCCTGGCCAAGTGATTTTCCCAAGAACCCTAACACTGGTGCGTAGATACTCCACCAGGATCGCCGAAGCTTGCTCTCCTCATTGGTAGAAGAATTCCCAAGAATGTGTCCCACACCAACACACTCCAGATCTTTTCTCCGGGCCGCTATCCCCACGCTCCCACAAGGTGAGGGCACGTGGCTTCTTCTCTGGTCGCTGAACTTTATCACCTGAGTCGCCTGCCACTGATCTACAAGCCTATGTACCTGGTTTTCTGATCCAACACCTGCATCACCCTCTTTTGTCCATTTTTCTCTCCAACGGCATATACTTTCAGCTTCTTCTTGATTTTTCTTCTAAGTTTGATACCACCAAGTTCTCTCACCATCCTATGATTGTTTTGTTCTGCAGTGACCGTTCCATTGATTCTATGACTCTCTACTGATTTCTCATCTTTATGGCTGAAAAAGACGTCTCTATGGCCGAGAAAGATGTCTTTATGGCTGCGAAAGGTCAGATTTTTAATTCCTTTGTATCTGGAACTCCTATGATTACCTTGGATAAACTTACGGGAACGAAAATTATCTATCATGGGCGGGTTTTGTGGACCTATGGTTTATTGGTAATGGTTGTGAGGATCATCTACTACCAAGCATAAGTATCCTAGAAGACCAACGCCCTCAATGAAAAACCACGTTTTACTATGCAATATTCTCCTCGACAATCTATCGATGTCAAGACTCTATACAATATTAGTGGGTCTACAAAACTTCTACACTCCTAGAATCGGTGAAGAAACTATACACTGAATGATTAACCCAGTCTCTACCACATCCCACTGCTAATTTGAAAATGTACTTCTATGATGGATTATTATCTTCCACAGTGGACTAATGTCCGCCTAAGGATGAACTTGTATCTATCTTGCCAAAGTCTACTAATATCGACTTCACTATCAAAGATTGATTAAGTTCTTATCTTTATGATTATTCCTTATGCTTGACTCTGCCGATTTTTAGAACATCTAGAACAACATTCACTGAGCAATTATTCCAAACTTCACGAGGCTCTTTCTCTGATACTTCATACATCCACCGCCACTCCAATCCATGATCCGAGATTACATCGACACTTCGTGATGGTTTCTCACCCGATTCTCGGCGATTCCCGCATGTGGATCGCCAGTGAGCAACCGTGTGGTAGAGACAACGCCTTCAATGCACATATCATTACAGGCTCGACACACCCGTGATCGATGCTATCGGGCCGATAATACCCGTGATCGATGCTATCACATGGCCGACTCCCCGTATTGCCCATTCGCCGCCGATCATTCAGCGAGTCTGCTCTGTTTTAGGAGCTCATCCCCACCTCGCGTCATTCTTACGCAGAATGACGAATATGAGGAGCACCTCTGTCTCACTCCGCCAGCCAAATCCTCCTCCATTGCTTTCTTTGGTTACCTGTGCACTGCAATGTATCCGCCGTATTATCCACTCAGATCATTCATATCAAGCCTGATCACATCTCCGGTAATAAAACCTTTTTCTTCTGCCTTCCCATCTCCTTTACCCACTATTACCTTAGCTGTATCGGTTCTCAAACCATACTCTAAAGGCATTAAATTCCGCCATTCCCTCCCTTTCCTTTGCCCCTTACTCCTCCGGCATTTTATGTTCCCCGATTTTCTTTTAATCTTCTTTCCATTAGTAAGTTGACTCGTAATCTTCATTGTGTACTTACTTTTTCAATAACTCAGAACTCGCAGACCCAGTACTGCAAGACGCATCGCACAGACATGAGCCAAGGCCTTTTTCCCCGCCGCCTCTTTATTCTATCACAGACTTCCATGGAAGCTCCTTTCCTCCTCCATAGTCGTCTCAATATCTGCCAGTTTCAAGTCATCCCTCATTTCTAGTTTATCTCGCTGCTGTGAGTCATGCCACTGGGAAACATACTGTCTCGTTCCCAAAGAGTTTAGATCCTCTGACAAAGTCTCCTTTTGAGCTTGTTCTCACTAATGCTTCTAGTGGACCTTCTAGGTCTCGTCTCTACTTTAGGATTTCAAGTATCGTGTTACTTTATGTACAATTATTCTCAATGTGTCATATTTTTAATGAAAACTCGAGTTGATATCTTCAATAAGTCTCTAGAGGACCTAGACAAGTATATGGTGTGACAAGCTGGTGCTTTTTGACCTATATACTCCAGCTTGATGGAGAGTGTTAAGGTTTAGTCTCCTAATCCATTTAGATTTTTTCAATCTCTCTTTAGTCTCCTAATTAGATCAACTTTGTTTTCTTTTGCCCTAATACTGTGAGTATAAATATGTATGTTTCTCCTTGTAAATTAATGAGAATATAGTATTCCTTTTCTCTCAACACCCTTCTCACCTCACTTTTCCCATTTCTATCATTTATCCTTCTTTATAATCAACTTTATTCTCCTCTATAATCAACTCTATTTTTTGTTCCTCATCTTAAACCCTAAGAAAATAAAACCCTAGTCCACCTATTCTGAGTGTAGGCAATGTTCCTAGGGTTATCCTATATCAAAGATGGTTCCAGAATGCATTCAGAGAGAGAACACAACTTGGATGGTAGAAAGAATTCCCAAGGGAAGACATATTTCTTACCTCATAAATCAGCTTATCCTTTGCAAGCGCAGCCAAGCATCCTCTTCCATTTTCTGTGAGAAAACTAAACAGCCCCATTGTCCCATTCCTAGGGAAGTTTTCTACTCTGAGCCAACATGAAAAAGAGAACCCCTTAGTAAGGGGCCACAGGACAGGTGTTGTGATCTTGACCCCCTACAAGATAAGCAAAAAAAGAGAAGATTGGATACAAATCAGAATGACAGAAGATAATTGGTGACCACATACCTAAAAAAGGTTGCAGAAGAAGAGAGGATATAGAATTCTATCCTCCTGAAGTGAGTCTTCCATTAGACCCTCTTGCCCCCACCAACCATAAAGATAAATAGATAAAAGAACAAAAAGTTCCGCATAAGATTAACGAAGAGCAGGTGTTACAAGGATTAAAAACATCTTAACATCAACACAAATTTCAGATAATATGGATATGTAACAAGGAAAAGTGAAATAATAATGATGGAAATAACACGAAACAAGGAAATGTGAAATGGAAGTTCAGGAGTAATTTGTGTGAGATAATAATGAATAAGTGAAAAGGCACTATAGCAAG
This sequence comes from Tetrastigma voinierianum, assembly GCA_016808115.1. Lineage (NCBI taxonomy): Eukaryota > Viridiplantae > Streptophyta > Magnoliopsida > Vitales > Vitaceae > Tetrastigma > Tetrastigma voinierianum. The sequence goes on along the minus strand of JAEQBH010004908.1, from coordinate 137,237 downwards.
AAGGCAGGGATATCGGTTGTGTGATGTATAGGGTAAAATCGGGTGTGACACAAGAATCTTTCCAGTTGTAGATTGACTCAAAGAAAAAATTATATACTTGAACACTTGAGTGTCATAAAATGTTAAAATTTTTAAGTTAACAAATAATTTCACATGACTGATAAGAAAAATACATAGCAAGGAAGCTTAGTATTTTTTTTTATAGATAGAAAGTGAATTCCCATGCATCACATGAAGAGAGATTATGAAAATTTAGAAATATATCTAGATATTCATAAATTTCTCCACAAAGGCTTTAGGAAGTGAAATATCATATTGATAATAAGAGAATATCAGCAACACATGACAAGAATATGTCCCATTATGATTATAGGATCACCAGTACACAACATTGATTTTGCTTATACTTCTGATTAACATGAGATCTCCAAGAAATGGGCATCACCATTTTTCTCCCCAATCAATTCGTTGGTTAAGCATGTTGCAAGTTAACACACCCCAGATACTTTGGAATAAGAAATTTACTACAGTTGTTCAGCTTAAAGTGAAAATTCTTAGAAGTTGCTTTCAGGGAAATCACAAGGACTTACAGAATCACTCCCATTGAGATCAAAAAAGGCAGTAGGTCCTTTCTCATTTAACATAGATAAATGCTGGTCAAACACACAGAGCGCACTTCTTTGTCGAAACCCCATTTTCTCATCTTCAAGAGAGCAAAGATTTTGCAACATCCTTTCCAGATATGCTATGCCCACCAGTGACCTGAATTAACCGAGCAATTTTCAAAATGACATCTATCCATGTCCTCATGAGAACCAATCAAGAAGAAAATTACATTCCTGCTCTGACGCATGAAGCACGATTAGAAATGAGTCTCAAGTATGCTGAAATACATTGAGCCCATAATGCCGTGATGAGTCACTGCTCTGCCTAGTTACAACATAGCCAAGTAATATTCAGGATGATACCTATAAAAGAGAATGAGAAAAGACTGCCATTTTATGCAGAAAAAAATGGCAGTTCTAGCAGGAATTGAACCAGAAATAGAATCAAGGGGGCCAAAATGAGAGAGATTAATTTTAGAGGGACAAAAATAAGCTGCAAACTATCCGATCAATAATAATTGGGGCTGCTACTGTAATACATTTTAGCTCATTGGTTGTTTTTTTTTCTTTAAAACTTGAGGCTACAGGATCAACCCTGACTTTTTAGCTGAATTTGGAAAATTGATAATCTATCAGGAGAGTGACAATACTAGTAAAGGGAACTGAATTTCAACCTCTCTGAGAACATCAAATAAAGTATAATGACATCTCATTCTGTGTCAAAAGGGGAAAAAGAATAATATGAGAACTATAACATATACAACTCTACCAAAGATAAATCCATACCCAGCACAAATGAAAAGAAATTAGAATTCCAGAAATCAGCAGACCAAATAAAAAGAACACTGATATAGGTAGGTGACAAAATGTTCAGAGATCTGCAATTAAGGTCACCTTAATTACAGGGCTTGCTTTTATATCAAACTTTCCATCTACAAGCATGTCAAGCAGGGCATTTAGAAGCCCTTCAGTTGGCCGCCATTGACAAAGCTCCAATAATAAATTTTGTAAAGTCTGATAGCCCTTACAACAAGAGCTCTAAAGCAGCCTGGCAAATATAAATCAATCAATCAGAAAGCAGGATTAATCTAGAATTGGAACCTGTAACCTATAGTAGAAAAAGAACAAATTCATGTGCACCAATATGTACAGATGCCTGTTTAATTGATACTACGCATCATATCAAGAACAAGGTAGATGTCAAATCAAAAGGTGCAGTGGTACACGGGAGGTATAAATGTAATGCCTAGAAAGGATAAAAATAAACAAAAAAGAAGGTAAACAAGGCCTCCTTAGGGAAGTGGCTTTGAAAGTTCAAGGTAGGGCATAAAATTTAGGACAAAGGTGATGGTGCACTAAGGAGTGCAGAGAAACTTTTGATACAAATTTATGGAGGACTATCAGGAGTGAATATTTTACACTAGGAGTTTTCTAATGTGAAAATCATTGTTGAAGTTGTTGAATCCCCTCCCAAGAAGGTTTCATTGCTTACGATATTTATGTGAACAACGCCTTCCAGATAAAAAGATTTAACTGGTACTAGGCGCCATTTTTAATCAAAACAAATGTACATTGTATTAATATGTTAAACGACCTATTCTCATAAAAGCTCAAGCTTGTAGGATTTAGGTTTAATACCAATATCATGTGCCTTTAACACCCTCCCTCACGTGTGGCCCCATACCCGGACGGAGAGTCAACATTACCAACAAAGTCCTCCATGGACTTTCAAATCAACAAATGGGGAATAAATCAAGAAGAGGTTGTCGACTTTAGACCTCCCCGCCATAAACTGCGCCCGATACCATGTTAAACAACCAACTCTTCTAAAAGTTCAAGCTTGCAGGATTTGGGCTTAATATTACTTAATATCGCCTTAACATAATATCATGCAGTTGTCAGTGAATGAGAATCATAGATATTCTTATAATATCCTTTGATTTTATTCCCTAGGATATTCTTACAATATCCTCGATTTATTCCCTACCTTCTTGTACAATATTTGTCCTTCCTCAGACTTGATTTGTTTTCTTATGTCATACCGGATGCATATAAGACGTAGTGACCTACACTGCTTATTCATTCAATTAATAAGAAAAGCATCATTTTCTTATATTTCTTCACATGGTATCAAAGCTATGGAAGGTTTGGGTTAGGGTTTTGTCGTGTCTTCAATTCCGACAACCCATCTAATAGTCGAATCTCTCTCCCGCCACTCCACCTTCATCGCAAAAAGCATCGGAATTCTTCGTTGCCGTCATACCACATCATCACTAGCATACTTTTTAGCAATCCTTCAGCGACAAACTTAAATGAGCCAAGATATCCTTCACCTGGCCGACTCTTCTGCAGCGATCTATCCACCGGAGGCAAGAACTCCGACAACCAAGCTCCCACGAGCTGTCACGCGCGTGTCTTTCTTCTCAAGAATCGTCCCCACGCACGGCCGAGGGCCGCATGAGCGATTCTTCCGCCAATCGGATTCTCCCACCTAGCCTGCCTCGCCTACGAGCTTCAGAGCTCCTCGGAACTTCCATCCGCTCACCGTGTTTTGTCCATTTTTGTTTCCCCCGCAAAGATTTTCTCGATCTCGCTCGGCTTCCAAAGAACCCAACACTTCCATAGGCTTCTCTCACCTTAGCAGCCCCGCAAATGAGGTAATTCTTGTTTTCCCGGTTAATTTTGTTCATTTTCTTACTATTGCTGACAAAACTCCGAACTTTTCTTCATTTTTGTTTGGAACTCCCATGATAACTGTCAATCGACTCCAAGGAAGCACACCATCGCCCCGCCAATTCTGCTACTATGGTTTCATCGAAATGGTGTTGAAAAACCACTCCCGATCTCTAATGGGCCTGTTGCTGGCAGAGCAAACCCGCGGTGGAAACATGACGCTACCAATATTTCTATAAACCATAGAGCCCAAAACACTCAACAACTTTGGGATTATTAAATCTACACCCTTTGACCTAAGCAAAGAATTTATATACTAATGATATTCACACTCTATCGTGTCATCTCCTCCGTTGATGGGCCTAGGAGTAGCCTGGAATGGAATTATCTCCATTAAAGAAGGCCAAAAAAAATGTCATATTGAAAATGAGCTCTTATCTGTCTTGCCTAAGGTCACTGATACCAAGACCTACTTGTCCAACATGGATCAAATCTTATGATCCCGAATTTGTTTAAATCTGGATACGTAGTTTGACAATATCCGAACGTATCCCTTATTTGCCCGCCATCCCCTACTCTTTGATGTAGACATTTTTGCCTCTGCCATCGCACCATTCATTCACTATGACTCCTATTCCTCACTCCGAGGCTTCCTGTACACCTCGATGATGCTCGTTTCATCTAACCCCCGAGGTGATCTCCTCGAGTATCTCAGCGGCCACTGCGCAGCCAAGCCAACGACCTTATTGTACCTATAGTAATCGATCGGGTCACCTTTGAGTCGTCCACCTTGCACTGCTCATGTAGCCGAGTCTTCTGAACCGCCTCCACCTCCAAAGGAGGATCAACGTTCGCTCCATCCTGCGGAGGACTCTATGCCCTGGGTGAATATGAGGAGTTTCTTTCGCCTACCCATGTCGCTAACCTACCTCCATTGCTTATGTTGCTCGTAATTCCTCTACCTATCTTACACATTCTTCAGCTCCATGGATTTCGATTCCCAGACATTTGATCATCCTGTCTCATAATAAGGATCTCTTCTCTTCTCTTACTATCCCTTCACCCTTACCTATGATTACTTTAGCTAATGGAACTCAAACCATGACTAAAGGCATCGGGGTCCGCATGTCCCCTCCCATATTTACCTCTTACTTATTCTATGTCCCTAATTCATTTAATCTATTCACAACAAATTAATCCAATGATCGACCGTTGATTACCTTTCACTTCACACCCGGGCAGGACCTGGAAAGTACGAGGAGGACGACTGGTGTATTATGAGTCCAAGGTTTATCATCTCGCCCGACCCCATCTTCCACCGTCTACACTTCAACGGATGAACCTCTTCTCATCCATCTTCGTCTCGATCATCTGAACATTTCTAAGCTCCGGAAGATGGTTTCTCGCTTTTCTAGCTTATCTTCACTAGAGTGTGAGTCATGTCAGCTTGGGAAACATACTCGTGTTTCGTTCCCTAAGTGCTTAGAGTCCGGAACCAAGTCTCCTTTTGAGCTCATCCACACTAATGTTTGGGGTCCGTCCCGAACTGCGTCTACTTTAGGTTTCCGGGTATTTGTTAGCATTATTAATGATTTTTCCATCAGATTCGCTATTTTTAATGAAGAGTCAACCAGTTCATTTTCGTGATTCCAAAATTCTCACGAGATCTCGCAATCAATTTCATACTTGTTTGCATCTTACGCAGCTGATAATGCCTTGGAATACCTCTCCTCGCCTTCTACAAAACTCTCACGGATTCCCATCGCCTTCAGGCTACACCCACAACAAAATGGGGTGGCTAAGCGCAAGAATTGTCACTTAGTTGAGACAACTCGCACTCTTCTCCTCCACCATACATTTCCTCAACATTTTTGGGGGATCACTTCTTAACCGTCTGCTATTTGATCAATCGCATGCCCTCTTCTGTCCTAGGTGATCAAGTTCCTCATTCTCTTATCTCTCCTAATCAACCCCTTTTTTGTCTCCCTCCGCGTGTTTTCGGATGCACTTGAGCTTATCCACATACTCCAATTAAGATAAACTTTCCGCTGTCGCAGTGCTGCATCTTCCTTGGTTATTCCCGCTTCAACGCGGTACCGCTGCTATTCTCCATATACATTGATCACTGCTTCCACCGATGTCACCTTTTAACATTTCCTCTATTTTCAACCCCAATCGCCTTCCAAATTCCGAGGTTCATCTCTACCTCTCACCTTCCCATTCTAGCTTATCATTCGAGTCCCCGCCATTTCACCTCCGTCCGTTACGTTTATACTCATCGTCACAGACCACACCAGGCCTCCCGATGACTCATCTCCTACGGCGCCCTCCTCCACGATGCTAGTCTAGTCGCCACCGATCCCCACTGACCTTCTAAAGGTACTCATTCATCTCAGATCCCTATCCGTCTATTTATACTTTCCCCGTCTTATCATCATTTATCTTCACCATATTCTCGCAGATCGCACTCGTTTCTATTTCTCTTCCTAACATCAGATATGAGGCCCTCTCTCCTTCAAATGGGTAATAGGCAATGGCTGAAAAATTATTGTGTTTCAGATTCATCGCACATGGGACCTAGTCTCCTACCTACCGGCAAGTCCCCGTTGGTCACATGGCTGAGTACTGCAAGATTAGTCCAGATGGTCGCGTGATCAATAAGGCTTGTTTCGCCGTCAAAGGGAGATACCAGATATATGGCTCGACACTATGACACTTTCTCCCCTCGTAGCCAAGATGACTCCCGCTTGTCTTCTCTATCTACGGCCACCGCGAGCTTCGCTCGTATCGTACTGACATCAAGAATGTCTTTCCATGGTGACCTCATCGAGGAGGTATATACGAGCAACCGCCTGATTTGTTGCTCGGCGAGTCTCATGCATGCAAAGCCACGTTTCCTTATATGGTTTAAAGCAAATTTCAGCTTGGTTCGACAACTCTTAGCCTCTCGAAGCAGACAGCTTATATGACCTCGAGTACATCCGACCACTCGCCTTCTATCATCATACATCATCAGATGCTGGCATCTTATCCGATTATTTATGTGGATGATATTGTTATACGTACTGGATCAAAAGAGACAAGATTCTGAAACTGTCCTAAATATATCTTCTCAAATTTACTTCAGACAAAGATCAGGAAAACCCACCATTTCTCGGGATCGAGATAACCCGCCAATTCCTGGGAAGACGCCCCAGTGTTAAGTGACCCTTATATATTATGAAATTTGTACGCTAGATCAGAACCCTCAAATTCCTTCTATGGATCCGAATGCCGCTCAGACGGACAAGGGGGAGTCTCTACGAGATCCAAGGAGATAATAACGATATGAGTAAGAAGATCTAAACTACTTCACCATCACTCACCAAATATATGTTAATAAGGTTGTCATGAGTTAAAAAAATCACCAACCCAACCACTCGATTCTTACATCGGGAGTGGTTAGTCATCAGAATACACCATGTGAGATGGGCCTAATCGGATAGCGATCCCAGCCTTTCGTTATATCAGCCAACACGGTCAGGTGTTATATGAAAACAAGAGGTCACACCCATATTGCTGCGGACATTGTGATGCGACGTGCGTTTGTTCGTATTAAACGCCCCAATCTGTGATATTGTGTATTTATCAAGAACTTAACATCCTCGAAGAAGCAAGAACAGTGGACAGAATGGGCGTCTAATAATGTCAAGCTCGAGTATCAAGCCACAGACTGGCACTCTTGTGAACTCTATACGATTCAAACAAATTCTTCTCTTCGTGAGTCAAGATTCGAAGGATGGCTAAATGACGCCAGGTGTGATAACTGCCGCATCTCATTACTATTGCTTCAACCCACTCTTCATGAGAGGACCAACATATTGAATCGATCTGCCACTTCATTCTCGAGAGAAGATTGCCTCAGATGCATGACTACTAATTACCAAACTATGACCAACCAGTGTATATCTTCCACTGCAAGTCCCTCCAACTAGTGATTCGCTCATCGGTAATGCTCGATGCATATAACCTATGCTCTCGGCTGAGGGGAGGTTGAGAATCATAGATAGTCTTTAGAATATCCTCTAATTTATTCCAGATATTCTTAAAATATCCTCCGATTATTACTCCAATCTTTCTCGTATTAACATTTGTCCTTCTTTTTGTGCTTGATTCATTTCTTTTATCCTAATGTATATATGTGTAGGACCGTAGTGTTTTATTCATTCAATTAATAAGAAAAGCATCATTTTCAGATATTTTTTCACACAAAGAGTAAGGAAAATAAAAGAATGATGAATTTCTTCCTCTAGAAAAGATTCCTGATTAAAGAGACAAAAAGCTTCTATATAACCACTCTGCACATAAATCCTATCCACTTAAGATGGTAAATCACAAATCAGTTAGTTAATTAAGTTTGCATAATAGAAAGAGGATCTTCTTAAACATAAAACAAGGATAGCCCAAGAAAATGAGTAAAAGTTAATTAACTCCTGTACCCCATACCTTTCGATTCTTAGTCCTCAAAATCCTTGTGCTTCTCTCACAAACAGATACTGTGGCGAGGCTAATTTACCAAAGAGTCTTGTATCTGATTGAATTCTTAAACCTATAAATGCAATAATAAACATATCTCTAATGCTCATTAACCCATTCCAACTCTAGTCAAGCTGAAGAATTTGTGTCATAACTCAATAATGAACAAAACAATTTAGAAGTTTATCAATCAATTATCCACTTCTCAGATAAAATGCACCACTAACAACTAAGTGGTTTGTAAGGTCATCTCAACTGTATCACCTCATTACTATTTACCTTCTTATGTGTTAATAACTATACAAAAGTTTCAACAATTGAAGGGGCTTTTGATTACCACAAAAACATAGACAATGAAACAAAATGGGATTAGGAGATTTGCTTAACAAGTCTATCATTCCTCAACCAGTTTACAGCTATTTGAGTCTATTCCTTACGAGGGAATCCAAAGTTGATAGGATTCAGGACACTATGGTTGAAAAGATCTTCGGGAAGGCTAAATGTATGGAAAAAGGACCTTTGTTTAATGGAGAAGGAGAATTACCTAGTGGAAAGAAACATCCATAAGAAATTTCTATTTTTCAGCAAATTTCAACAAATTTAAGCAAAATTTCATGTTTAATGTAAAGTTGAGGGAAAAAGTACTAAGTGCTTATTCAGAGGGCTATTTTTTAGCTTAAATATCAACGAATTTCACTAAAAATTGCAAATTTTCCAATGAAAAATGGAAGAAAATAGAGAGAAGAAAGAAACTCATATTTGAGTCTTGGAATGAACTGCTCATACTCCCCACAAAAATTATAAATGGCCGATGGTGATGGCTTAGACTACTCTCACAATGCTAACCCACAGTTCTTGCCTCGCCTCATGGCAAGAGTAGGTGAAAAACATGCAGGCTGGTATCGGGAGGGGTGGTCTTGTTCAGAAGGAGAGTTGAAGAAGACGGGTCTCAACCCAAGACCTCCTCCCACTTGAAAAAAGGTTTTAGTTAGTAACTTTTAACTACTTGCATTTTTAAGTATAAATTTGGAAAAAAAAAAATTATTCTATTAAAATCTTGTCTCTTTTCTAATTTCATCTAAAAGGGTTTTTTTCAATATTTTTAAAACTTGTTATTAATTATTGCCTATTGATATTTTTTTGTGAAAATTTCCTTTAATTCAACAGATATCTAAAACAAGATTAGTTATTACATACTTCAATTTCCTATTTTAAGGAGTTTTTCTATTTTTCAATGATTTTTATCAATTTTAGTCCATCTGATACTTTTGTAGTCAAATTTTCATAGATATTTCCCGTAAAATTATGTTATCTCAGATAGAGAGTTATACTGAGTCAGTGGAAGAGCTCTGAGACCGAGGTGCCGAGGATCATATGATCGGGTTATCTGTGTAGTGTGAAAGGCCATCCATATCCAATATAATCATCATGGGTGCGACGAGTTTATTGGCAAAGAGGGTGACCACTTCATTACAAGACAATTCCAAACCTCATGGCATCGGGACACCTCTCGCCCTAACGGCGCACCGCTGGGTGACTTCCATATTCAACAGATCACACCAATGGAGCCTGGTGCCTGATTCCACCCACCGTAGGAAGAAGCGCCTGAGAGACCACCCACACAATCGCAGCCATGCCCTGTTTTCTCCTCGGGCCAAGCAGCTCCACAAGACCAAAGACAAAGAGGGACCTTCCGCGACGCTCCTCCAGCTGACAAAGACTCATCCATTCTTGAAGCCTGTGATCCATTTTCCCTTTTTTCCCGACAATCTTCACTCTCGAATTTTTTTTTCCTTGATTTTTCAGTGTCCATAACTTCATGTCATATTCTCACCATCTAGGTTGTTTTGTTGCCTTCGAAGTTCCTCGTTTCATTCTAAGCTTTGACAACCGAGATTTCTTAATTTTTCTAAGATCTACGGCTACAAAGGTTCCTGGGTTTTTCTCATTAGTCATTTCATGATCTCCTATTATTACTCAGATATAAATTAATCGATGAGAATTATTTTATCTTCTAATTTTATTCCATTAAATCGTATCTATCGGCAGCAGGCTATAAGGATCATTCACTGGTCCAGAGACAAATATTCCCAAAGATAAACGTGTTCACCAAGGAAAATCGATGACTGATCAGGTAATATACTATGACAATCTGTTGATGTCAAAACCTTACAACATCTCGTGGCATATAGAATTTGCTATAAGTTTTGGACTAAGGCCAAAAATCTTTACACTAATGACATTCAACGCCGCTATCGTATAATCTCATCCATTGTTAATCTGAAACAAAATGAGATGGATTTATCTACTTATATTGGATGGATGTCTTCACTTAAGGAAGAATTTCTATCAATCATGCCGAAATATACTAACGTCGGGACTTCACAATCCAAGACTGCTCGATTTTTTATGATACTAACTCTTATTGGTCTTCAATCAAACCTTGACATTAGCCATGATCAAATTCTCATTGGTCAAGTTGTCCCAACCTTTGATGTGGTCTTTACTCGGCTGCTTCGCCATCCCTCCACCTCAGCATAGTCCTTGTCGCCTTTAAGTACTCCAGATTTTCTCTGATGATTTCTCAATCCAATCCTTATAGTGACTCTCGAGGAGGATGTGGAGGTAACCGAGGTAGAGGACAACGTTCTCATTGTATGTACTGCAACAAATTTGGCCACACCCATGATCACTGCTACCGCCATATGGCTAACCTCCTACACCGTCATTTGGCCTTTACCGTTCTTATCTACCACAACTTCGAGACTAAAAGTTCAAGCCTCATCGCCAGAAGCACATCCACACCTCACAGGCTTCATCTTTAAAGTTTAGCTAATACGAGAAAATATTCACACACCCAAAGAACCAACCGCATCCATATCAAGGCCCGTCGCCTTAATTAGTCGTCTCTACTCGCTTTACACATTCTTTTGATATCGGGATTTTATTCTAAAACCTCCGATCATATCTAGTAATGCGGACATTTTTTTCCTCTCTTTACCTTTACCTCTCTTTGCCAATTATTACTTTAGCTAATGGTTCTCAAACCATACGCAAATAAATCGCCCACCTTGTCCCTCCCTTCCTTACCCCTTTACTTTTTGTGCTTTTACGTTTCGATTTTCCTTTAACTCCGTATTTCCATTAGTAAGTCGACTCAGTGGATCTCATTTGCTTGCTTACCTTTCTAATAATTCTATAACCTTGGTACACCAAAGCACCAGAGGACGGTCAGTATAGGATTACGAGTCACAATGCTCTTTCACCTTCACTCGCCTTGTTCCACCGCTTGCACTTCCATGGACACTTCCCATCCATGGGCCGTTTCATTCATGCCTCTCCAAGTTTCGTGTCGGGGTTCCTCATTTGTCTAGTTTATCTTTGCTTGAGTGTGAGCTCATGTCGTACTGGGAAACATACTCGTGTCTGCTCTGTAAAAGCACTTAGATCGTCGAACAAAAGTCTCATTTTAAACTTGTCCACACTGATGTTTGGGATCCTTCTAGGTCTAAATCTACTTTAGGATTTCGCTACTTTGTTACTTTTATAGACGATTATTCTCAATGTACTTGGTTATTTTTAATGAAAACTCGAGTTGAGTTATTTATCTGTCAGAAATTCTATGTTGAAATTCGAACTCAATTTAATACTTCAATTTGTATCCTAAGAAGTGATAACGCCAAGGAATATCTTTCTGTGTCATTCTCTTCCTTAATATCCTCACATGAGATTCTTCATCATCCCCATCTTTGTTTCTACACTCCCAAACATAACTGAACACGTGCATTACACAAAACCTTTCCCAGTCAGTTTCTCCAGGACCATCTGATTTCTTTCCTCCATCATAGCGGTTCTCAACGTTTTAGTCGTGTGGGAGGATGCTATCTTAGTTGCTTGTTACTTGATTAATCGTATGACATCCTCTGTTTATTCCTCAACATTCCATCTTTTTTTCCTAATCAACCACTTTTCTCCCTTTCTCCTCGTGTCTTTGGTTGTGTGTGTTTTGTTTATATTCTTTACTCCCGACAAGACAAGTTTCTACCAAAGCCACTAAATGTGTCTTCTTTGGGTTACTCCACTTCCGATGGGTTATGCGTAAGTTATTCTCTGACACAAAGCGCTACTTCATCTTAGTTGATGTCACCTTCTTTGGTGATTCTTCCTTCTCCTCCTCGCAGCGTCCTTACGCTTTATGATGTTCTACTCTTTCTCTTATCTCACCATCTCGAATCTCCTTCTCCATCTGGCGCATAAGATGCCCATTCTCGACTACATTGAAGTTTTATACAAGATCCTCGTATTGATACAGTGTCCCTGTCGACTCATCTCGTGGTGCCATCGGTCCTCTCCACTGCCTGCAGATCCATCCGATATATTTCCTTTCGAATGTACGCATACTGTGAACTCCCTATCTTATTTATAGTTTTCTAAGCTATCATCGTTTATCTTCACCCTATTATGCTATTGTTTCCACCTTGTCCCTCTCGGCTTTCTGGTCTCTAAAAAGCATCGTTGAGACTCTCTCTCATCCGATGGAGGCAATGGTCAAGAAATCGATGTTTTACTCCAATGACACATTGATCTTGTCACCTTACCTCCGCAATTTTTCTTACTGGTTTATACATTGAAAGTCGGGTCTCATGAACATGGATCACCCAGCCTACTTCCGTTGTCGGGCGGGGTATTCAAGAAATATGGTTCGACTATTATAATACCTTTTCTCCAAAGAGCTAATAATGGCCTTTATTCGTCAGTTTCCTCTATACCCACTATGCTTCTAGTCCCTTTTATCTTGGATATTAAGAATCTCTTCTTTCATGGTGATCTCAAGCAGAGGAGTGCATATAAGAAGCAAATCCATCATGTTTTGTTGCTCATGTATAGTTCAGTTTGATATGCGTGCCACATCGCTCTTATATGGTTTGTCAATCTCCTCAGGCTTGGCTCGTCGACGAAGTTCATTGATTCGAGTTCGCATGATCTCAGAGTAAAGAGACCTTTTATTTTCTAAAGATCATACTTCTTCTCGAGACGACAGATTTATTCGATTGGCACGTGGGATGACATTGTTATTGCAAAGACAATGATCAGATGACATTCATAAACTAAAACCGCGCACCTCTTCGCCTCACTTCATCAAAAACTTAGGAAACCTCAAGTACTTTCTAGGTATTAAGGTAAATTCAATCCACTTCGACATGGTTATTTCTTAGAGGAAGATACCTTTCGATATATCGAGGAAATTTGATACTAGACTCAGTTAGTCGTAGACACTCCTATGATCTAAACGTCAAGCTTCAGATTTAGACAAGGGAAGCTTTGGCAGATCCAAGGAGATATCGACAACTTGTAAACTGAACTATCTCACCATCACTCGGCCAAACATTTCTTTTCATGTGAATGTAATTAGTCAATTCCTACAATCACCCAATGATAGTCATTGAGATGTTGTAATTTGTATTCTCCGTTAAGTCAAAGGAACACCGGGCCAAGGGGTGTTGTATGAGAACAGAGGTCATACTCATATCATTGCCACAGTTGATGCAGGTGATCAAGGTGCCTCACCCACAACAGACGCCTATTTCCAAGGTACTATGTGTTTATCGAGGTAACTTAATATCCTGTATTATAAGAAACGGGATGTAGAAGCTGATCTAATGCTGGGAAATGTAGTATTAAGCTATGGCTTTGTCGACATGTGAACTCATATGGCTAAAACATCTTCTCCGGGAGTTAAGGTTTGGGAAGGATGAACAGATGAAGCTCATATGTGAGAATCAAGCATCCTTACATATTGCATTTAACCCAAGTTTCCATAAGAGGACCAAGCGCATTGAAGAGGATTGCCACTTTATTAGAGAGAATATTGCATTGGGATACATAACTACTAGTTTTGTCAACTCAAATGACCAATTAACAGACATTTTCACTAAGTCTCTCAAAGGTCCTAAGATTAAGTATATTTGACTTGTATGCTCTAGCTTGAGTGGCAACTTTGAGGATAAGTTTCCTAATCCAATTTGGAATTTTTCCTTTTTCTCTTCTTCTTCAATTTCCTTATTTGACTTAATTTTGTTTCATTTCTCTTCTCCTACACTTATGTATAAATATGTATGTTCCCTTGTATTTTGAATAAATGAAATTAGAGAATTCCTTTTCTCTTAACACCAACACGACAGAGAGTTATCATGTTAAGAACTCCTTGTTTGATGCAATCTACCCAATATAGGTAGATAGATCCGGTCCTACATTCTCAAATTAACAATGGTAGAAACCACCTTGTAAAGACGTTGGACACCATTCATGTAAAAGCTTTTCGTTTGATTCCAAAATTTATAGCATGTACTTTGATTATTGATGGAGGTAATTGTGTCAATTTAGCTTTAGAGGAGTTTGTAGAGAAGCTTCATCTACAGATGGATGAGCATCTAAAGCCCTAGCAAACGACATAGATAAATGAAACATCTATTTTGGTGAGCTTATGAGCATCCATTGTCTAAACATTTTAATTTCAAAATTAACTGAGCTATGAGCATAGTGATGTTTCCATCAATGAAAGTGGCGGTATACCAGTTTGACGACCGTGAATTTTAAATGAAAGGATCTAATATGATAGAGTTATGGAAGATACTTACACACTTCGTGCTCGGGTGAGGCAAGAGATCCCCTCCATCTAATGGAGGAAATTTCACCCTTACAAATAAACCAGAGGGAATAATTGTTCTGAAATTAAAAGATTTAATACAAGAAGTTGAAGTCTTAAGGAGGAAGACATAATCAATGATGAATTTAGAATACAAGAATGGTGGAGTCTATCCTAGATCAACAAGTACAAGAACTCAAAGAAGTTGTAGAAGCATTAGAAAGATTACAAAATCCTGCTGCCTAATTTCTTTCCAAAGTCGAGAGATTGAGAAGGGATGAATATCTAAAATTTATGACAAAAATAAATTTAGATTTCTCGTAATTAAAGATGGATTAGAATTATTTGAAATTTAAATTATGATTCACGTAGAAGCCAAATTAGATTCATAATTAGAATCAAATTAGATTAGTAGTTAAAATCAAATTCGAAATTGGAGTCATAATAGGTTATTTAGAATCCTAGCAATAATTCTAGAGAAAGTAGGGTGGTTTTGGAAAGATGCGGGTGATGTAGAGAATCATCTTTGAGGTATTTCTGAAGAATATGACATTATCCAAAGATACTAAGGTGATTGATGTTTGCATGAAGGTGGTTGAGTCATAGGGTTAAAGCAAACAGTTTGATGACTAGAAAATTGGAGCAGGTCAACACCTTTCTTAAGAGGTTGCATGATTGCTACATATCTTTGGATATGAATAATGCCTTAAGAATAGACAGTGACAGAAATGAAGAATTTTCAATTAATTTTTAGTCAATCTTTGGTAGTTAGGAGAGTGGAGTCTTTCACCCACAACATTGTCTAGCACTCTTGGGCTCCTTTAAAGGGTAACCTTTTTGTTTGGAAAACAAATCAGGCTAAGATATTGAATCAAGACCAACTCAAGAAGAAGGGATAGAGGCTAGTAGATGCTATTCGTGTAAAGCCGAAGAAGAAATGGGTGACCATCTTTTTTGCATTGTATGAAAGAAAGCATGCATGTCGTGGCAGCTGATATTTGCCTCATTTGGTATATAGTAGGTCATGCACTCTTTGATGAAAGGGTGCTCTTGAGTTGGGGTGCTGTCTCAAGTGGCAAAAGGAGGAGAAAGGCTAAGAAAGTTGCTCCTTCATGCCTTTTTTGGTTTATTTAGGGAGAGAGAAATAGGAAAGCTTCTGAGAATTGCATAAGTTCATATCAAAAGATTAAAAGTCCTTTCTTGTATCAAATACATGTTCACTAATACTGTATCCAAACACCCACACTTACAATTGAGATCCTTCTTTAGTAGAATTTGTTAAGGTTTAGACTCCTAATCCATTTAGGCTTCTTTTCCTTTTCTCTTTAGTCTCCTAATTAGACTCTAATTCTATTTCCTTTTTGCCCTAACACTAGAGTATAAATATGCTTCTCCTTTGTAAATTAATGAGAATTAATGTGTTTCTTTCAAGTCAGAATTCTTAAGTCCCACATTTTGGGATGCAAAGGATCTGACACCTAAAAATATATCCACACCTGATACCCATATCCTAACCCTTGTAACATAATTGGTGTGTGTCTATCCATGAACAACATTTCAGCTACAAACAAATAAATGATAAAATTTTAGAATTGTATGCATAAGGAAAAGCTTGAAACCAGCAAGCCAGAAATCTCCAATCATTAAATTAGAAGTGAAGAAAGGTTAAAAAAAGGTCAAATGATCAAGTTGGTTTCCAGTTATTTCAAATAGTTTGCAAAACAATCAAAGATGACTAGAAGATTAAAGGTCACACACATGCTACTATAAAAATCTACTTCAAAATATTTGTATAAAAGAAAGACAAGAAGAAAATTAAATGAAAAGAAAGGAGTAATTTTGAGGTATTTGTCTTGCAAGCAAACAGGTAAGAGTTTTCAGAACATCTAGAACTACGCTCCTCCATTTTGCCTCATCAAGGTTTCCATTTAACAAAGAGACAACATGCAAAAAGCATTCTCCATCACGAAACAACTCCTGATAGTACTGAATGGATATAAATTTGGCAAGGAATCAGAACAATGCATAATTTTGTATATAGACCAGTTCACTAACACAGACAGGCTAAGATAATATGTAAATATAAAATATCTAAATTTGAAGGAGAAAGGATAGAGTATACCAGTTCATCAGTCAATAGCATATCTCTCATTCCAACCAACAGGTCAATTGACAATTCTGCAAAACTTTTTTCCTGTTCCTTTATTTGAGTAAATGTTTCTAAGTACTTAGAACATAGACGCAACTTTGCTCTCTGATCTTCATCAGAAAATCGCACGATCTGTGAAGGAAAACCAAAAAGGCAGTAGTTAAATTTTGTTGCCTTGCCATAATGGTAAAGAAAGCAAATATCAAACAAATAAGATCAAGAAGAACCTTCATTAGGTCAAAAATAAGAGGAAGCACACGATTTCTCAAAAAGTCTTTTCCCAGAATAAATCAAACAAACAGTCAACACATACGAACTACGCAAAATCAAGATTTCTGCATCATCAGCATCTGCTATTGAGATGTATTCCGCAGTAAGAGATCCATGCATGCTCATGCTTTTCAGACAATCTTTGGCCTTCTAGGATGGATCAAATCTCTGACAACCTTGGGGTGAAACTACTTCCACACTGTTGTTCTTATCATCAAGGCCACTATTTCCAGATCTCCTAAATTCCTCGGCCTGAATGCAAGCGACTTTCAGCACCCGAGTTATCGCATCATGTGTCTTGAAAGAAGCAATAGTTTTCTCACATGACAGCTGTAGTATCCGAAGCAAAGCCTTCGCAAGAACGCTAGCAATCTCAGGATTACAAGCAGATTGTTCAAGGGCATCTAATAAAACAGAACACTCAGGCCTGGCACCTAAAAAAATGAATAAATAAAATAAAATGAGAAAGGAGAAAATCCCTGAAGAATGGATTAAGATGCACTAGAGATCCACAAAACAGTGTTAATCTTCAACTAACTGCTAGATGCTCTTGGTATATAGAAACATAAATATTTGTGCATAAAAGTGTGCATGCATGCATAAATACCTCGCACCAACTCAAACCAGAAAAAGCCTTGGCACAACAATGAAAGAGACCAAGAAACAACGGTAGCCATCAGAAAAGATGCTTTCAATAAAACCAAAATTATAACAACAATCCTAAATTCATTTTGGCCTAACAGGACATCTTGTCTCTCAAATTGAATACTGCTAAAACCAAGCAAAACACAGAGCACTAAGTCTTATGTCCTAGTAGTACATAGAACAGAGCTTATGAAGCTCAATGAAAATTCAAATGTTTGCTCGATGGAACTGTCATAAAGGATATAAAAGAAGACTCACTAAGTTGTGTGTGTTCTTAATTAAATGTTGTTATGAAATTCTACAAATGAAACTACTCCATTTGCAGGATTTAACTCCAACAGCCTTCCTTGACAGTCAGAGTAATTATGCATATATTTCAGAATTTATCTGAGGTTCCTCAATAGAAGATCTTTCTGAAGCTAACCATAGAAAAAAATTCTCAGAGAAGATGAGGTCCTGCTAGTCCTCTCTTTCTCAAAAAACCTCAAGCAATGATGGCGAGGAAACAAGAATCGTCCTGAATGCATGAAGAACAGAATTCTGCAGGGCATTGACAAAAATCCTGCAGGAAATGGAAGAAAGAAGCAAAAAAAGAGAAACAATAAAGAAGGCGGCTTTGAGAAACAAACCAAACAAAATACCTACGGGACAAACATATACATATACCAAAATGTGAATCAGTTGTACCTTAAACATTCAACAGAATAGCCTTCTGAATATATATATATATATATATATATATATATATATATATATATATATATGTGTGTGTGTGTGTGTGAAATATTCACCTTGTATGAATTGGGCAGTCTATTTTGGTTCAGAAAAGCCTTGATGCATGGGAATAATGTACGAAGAACCCTCATAATCCATTTTATAGAAAGTTCTCCATAAACTGAAGAGACTGGCATGGCACTTCGACCAGTTGATAACAAGACATGATGAGATCTATTTTCCTCTGGGGCAAGAAGGAAAGAACAGAGAACTCTGTTCAACTTGGACACATAATCACCCAATATCGCAAATAAGAAGCATTGTCCTAAGTGGCAGAGCAGATTTTCTGATACAAATTTCTGCTTCATTCTCATTTATAGAGTCAGCAGGTGAAGCTAAAGTCCTTGCTCTGCTGTGCTTGTACTCTTGAACCATGAAAGCAAGCAAACAAAGTTACAAGAAATTTATGACAACTCTAACATTTTCACATAGAAACTGCTATCTAAGCAGGCACAACACACAACGTTCTCACGAAATGAAAATAAATAAGACAACAAATATATCCGCCAGGATAGGGGTCAATGTGCTAATTGATGTTATGTTATGTCCTCCAATCCAACTGATCCTTTCCTTCCTCCAAAGGTCTCCTAATTGTATCTAACTCTGCTTCTTTTACCCAACACTGTAAAGATAAATACGTATGTTTCTCCTTTGTAAATTAATGAGAATCAATGTATACCTTTTCTCAACATGGTATCGTGAGCCATAAAAAGAGTTTTGAGAATACTAGTGTTGTGTTTCGCAGAATAATTCCAAAGAACCCATCCAAAGATCGTCACAATCTTGGCCGCGTCACCGCACGGCCTCACTCGGCCAAACCATCGCCGAGAATTACCGCAACTTTACCGAGATTTTCCGGCGACCTCCATTCCGACCGAAGAGCACACCAACAGAGTGCGCCTCCGACCACCCCAGCGCCCGCCGTAACAAGATCACACGCCGCCAAACGACCGTACCGACGCCGCGGACGGCACGTGTTACACCTGCTTTACACGCGCCTCCGCCAGTGCGCGCCTACTGCCATGCTTCCATCCATCCACTCCACGCACTCGCTGCCACTCCGGAAAGCCCTTATTTTTCGGGCTTTTCTCCCACACCGGGCATCGGGGTTTTCGTCGTCAATTCCATCGCTTTTGTGTTTTTGGAGCCTACAACATTTTCAAGACCTCGAGTTGTATCTCGTTGATTCTACTAACTCTCATCTTTATGGTCAAAAGACTTCTATGGTCGAAACAGTCGACTTAATTCTTTTCAGATCCGAACTCCTATGATTATCTCGATAAACCCACAGCAGTGAAAATTATCACGGGCAAATCGTGACCTTTGGTTTATCGGGTAAAGGATCGGAGGATCATCTTACTACCGCGACACAAGTATTCCTAAAATAAACGCATTTCAATGGAAAAAACCGATGCTTTACTTTGCATATGTTTGAATCTATTGATGCCAAGACTCTATATAATATCGAGCCTATAAAACTTGCTACACTCTCTCGAATCGCAGTTAAATCAGACACTACCAGATATTCGCCTTCTACCGAGCAATATCCCATCACAATTTGAAACAAATTTATGGATATATCTTCTTATAGTGGACGAATGTCTGCCCTTAAGGATGAACTTATCTCTATTTTGCCAAAATCTACTAATACTAAGACTTCTCTGTCCAAGATGGATTGAGTCTTTCTGATCATTCATCTGCTTAACCTCGGTTTCGATTTTTGAGAACATCCGGAACAGATACTCACTGAGCAATAATTCCAAACTTTGACGAGGCGCTCATTGCTACTTCCACCACACATCCACCGTCATTCAATCCATGCAATCCGAGATACCAATCGAACACTTTTGTGTCGGGTTTCGCCTTTCTCGAGGTGATTCTGGGAGGTGGACGGGTAGCAACCAAGGCAAGAGAACAACATCCCCACGCACATACCGCCATAGGCTCGACACACCCGTGATCATGCCATCGCCATGGCCGACTTCCTCAGATCGCTTCATTCGCTCCGGGCCTTCGATCATTCAATATGTTCGACTCGTCTCGTGGAGATCATCCACACACCTCGTAGAGGTCATTCTTACGCCCGCTGAATATGAGGAGACTCTTCGTCTCACTCGCAACCAAATCTTCCTCCATCGCTTCCTATCACGACCTAATGTCTCCGCTTGCCTTGGCACATTCATCTCGCACTGATCTCCGATACTAGAGCCCCGATCATATCTCTCAGAATAAAGACTTTTTTCTTATCTTACCTTCCGTCTCTCTTACCTACATAATTACCTTTTAGCTAATGGTTCTTAAACTACAATAAAGGCATCGTCTTGCCTGTCTCTCCTTTTCATTTCCTTACCTCTATACTTATGTTCCTAATTTTCCTTTAATCTTATTTCCATTAGTAAGTTGACTCCGTGATCTTCATTGTGTACTTACTTTTCACACACAACTCTATAACCTACAGATCAAGATACGGAAGACGATTAGCATCGACATGGTCACAAGGCCTTTTACTCCTCGCCAGCTCTCGCCTTCGTCTTGACCGCCAGACTTCCATGGAAGCTCCTCTCCTCCTTCACGATCGCCCAACTCATCCAAGCTCTAGTTCGTGTCAGTTCCTCATTTTTCAGTTTATCTCGCTCGGTACTGTAGCGATCGGCCACCGGAACATACTCGCATCTCGTTCCCAAAGCGCTGATCCTCTGACAAAAGTCTCCGAAATTGCTCACACTCATGTTTGGGATCCTTCTAGGTCTACCTCTACTTTTAAGATTTCATTACTTTGTTACTTTTATAGATGATTATCCTCGATGTACTTGGTTATTTTTAATGAAAACTCGAGTTGAGTTATTTTCTATCTTTAAAAAATTTCATGCTGAAATTCGCACTCAATTCAATACTTCTATTCGTATTTTAAGAAGTGATAATGCAAAATATCATTTCTATGTCATTCTTTAGTGCCCTCCCATGGAATTCCTTCACCAATCATTTTGTGATTACACACCTCACCATCGGGAGTGGTCAGAGCCGTGAAGAATCGTTATTTAGCTGACAGCCTCGCACTCTCCTTCTCCATCATAAGGTTCCCCAACGTTTCCGGATGCCATCTTAGCCGCTTGCCATTCATTAATCGTATGCCCTCCTCCTCTCTGCTTTGGCATGATCGATCCCTCATTCTATCTTACTACCTACTCAACTCTCTTTTATCTCCTCCTCGTGTCTTTGGCCATAGCTTGTTTTCTGTTTCATATCTCCTACGCCGGGCAAGACAAACTCTTCAGCCAAAGCCACTAAGGTGTCTTCTGGTTATTCTCGCCCGAGGGGCTATCGTTGTTATTCTCCGATGATGTCACCCTTCAAGATTCCTCCTTCCTAGAGAGCTTACAGAGCCTGATTTATTTCTTATGACTTTCTTGATTTTCTACTCAGCAGATCACTCACCACTTCACCCACACCTCAGCCCCATGGTCTTGTGTTGACTCATCCTTATGTCACACACCACCCGCTCAAGAACCGTCCGATGATCTACCTATCATTATCTTCTGAAGGTAATCATTTACTTCTAACCAACATCCTGTTTATAATTTTCTAAGCTTTCATAGTTTATCTTTACCCTACTTTGCCTTTGTTTTCACCTTGTCTTTTGTCTCTACCCCTAAAAGCAATAGTGAGGCTCTCTCTCATCCGGGCTGGAAACAGGCAATGGCTAAGGAAATGGATGTTCTTTACTCCAATGACACATGAGAACTTGTCTCTCTTCCTCTTGGCAAGTCTCATGTTATCGTCATCGGGTTTATACAAAGGAAGGTGGGATCTGATGGTCAGATTGATCGGTTTAAGGCCCGTTTGGTTGCCAAGGGGCACACTCAATAATATGGCCCGGGACCATTATGATACATTTCTCCTATGGCCAAGATCGCCTCCGTTCGCTTGCTTCTTTCTACGGTCGCTATGTATTCACGGCCCCTTTTCGCCTGGAGACTGGGCGAATGTGTCTTTTTCGTGGTGATCTCGCCGAGGAGGTTTATATGGAGCAACCACCTGGTTTAGTTGCTCAGGGGGAGTCTGGTCTGGTATACAAATTACGTCATTCCTTATATGGTCTGAAACAGTCTCCTCGAGCTTAGTTTAGTTAGTTTAGCTCAGTGGTTCAGGAGTTTGGCATGATTCGAAGCGCAGCAGACCATTCCGTGTTTTATCATTCATCTACTGGAAAGTGTATTTACTGCTGTTTATGTGATGATATTGTCATTGTTACAAAGGACCGATGGTATTCAAACCCAAACACCTCTTCACCACTTTCGCACAAAAGACTCGGGGAAACTCAAGCATTTTCTGTGCATCGAGGTACCAAATAATTCGGCTGCTATCAGAGGAAGTATACCTGACATATTGACGCATACCGGTATGCTGACTCCAGTTCGCAGACACTTACGATTCGAATCGTCAAACTCATACTGCCAAGGAGCTCTGACTGATCCACGGAGATATCGACGATCAGAGGTAAATTGAACTATCTCTACCATCACTCTATTGACATCTGCTTCCTCGTGAGCGAAGTTAGCCGCCTTCCGGCAATCACTTGATAACCACTAGATGTTGTAGTTCAGATTTCCATTATATCAAAAGGAACACCCAACCAAGGGTACAGATGAGAACAAAGAGGTCATACTGTGCTGTTGATATAAAGCTGATGCGACCGGGCAAGCTCACCCACGTATAGACATTCTACATCACGATTGCAGATTCATTGGAGGTAACTTAATATCCTGTAAGAGTAAGAAACAAGACGAAGAGCAAGATCTAGTACAAGCCGGCACTGTTATGGCTCAAGAACATGTGAACTCATATGGTCAGCTACATCTTCTAAGAGCTAAGATTTGGGAAGGATGAACAAATGAAGCTTATATGTGATAATCAAGCCACCTTGCATATTTCATCTAACCCAGTTTTCCATGAGATGACCAAACACATCGAAGCTAATTGCCACTTTATCAGATAAAAGATTGCATCGGAATGCATGACTACTAGTTTTGTCAATTCTAATGACCAACTAGAAGATTATCTTCACTAATATGGGTGTTCGTTTTTTTTACTTAATGTCGACATAACTCTTTTTTGAAGCACGTCGTCACACTTCTTAATAGTTAGTCATATTAAATTGGTTGCTTTTTAACATTTGGTAGTGAGTAGAGATGACAATGGGCGATTATTTCAAGTTCCCACCCACCTCACTCTTTAATGGGAAGGCTCGTTTAACCGTAATCTGCTTTTAGTGGGCTGATTTATTTTCCTCTAATTGAGACGAGCTTGTAAGGTGTTTAGGTATCATATCTCGCCGCTTCCGATTATATTTTGTTTTATTTTATTTTATATTTTAATATAATAAAAATAAAAGGTAAATAAAAAATTTTAAATAAAAAGAAAACAAAAATCAAATGTAAACTGGTGGGTTTAAGAATCTTTCTCATTCCCACCTACTCGCTTAATTTTTTAAATGAGACAAATCGGAGAATTGAAAAATAACGAGCTCCGCCTGATCAGTCACTCCATCCCAAACCCTCCCGTTGTCATCCCTGCAGAGGAGTGTTGCTAGCCTTTCTTTATCAAGAATCTACTTAAGTTTTTCTTATTTTCGAGGAATGACTTTTTCTAAATAGAAAAAGCCAAATATTTTCACTTTTTCTATTCAGAACTTTTTAAAAAAATTTTAGCAATAAGTCATGAAAATTTTAAAAAACAAACAGCTTAATGCTGAAAGCTGAATCATTAAGTCAAATAACAAACGCCACCTAAGTCTCTTAGCGTCCTGGTGATAAAGATATATGCGATAAACTCAAGTGCTGACTCCATATGCTCTACCTGAGTGAGTACATTACTTAGTCTCCTAATCCACGTAGGATTCTTTTCCCTTCACTCTTAGTCTCCAAATTAAACTCTAACTATGTTTCCTTTTTCCCTAACACTAGAGTACAAATATGTATGTCTCCTCCTTTGTAAATTAATGAGAATCAATGTATTCATTTTCTCTCAACAGAAAAGCATAACTTCAGGCCACAGCCATACTCTCTAACTAATGACAAATGAGAATAATTTAAAAGCCAAAGTAGCATACCCTAGAACAAAAAAGGTCATTAATGGAAGCGGCTGATTCTGAAACAATAGTGGGTCATACAAAGGATACACAGCCTCTCTAAGAACTTCCAGAGAAAGAACATGGAGCCGGAAAACATTCAAGGAAGGATGTTCATCTCTGCAAAAAAATACTTATACCGCTATATTAAAGGTGGAACTGCCAAAGGGATAGTATCTTAAGAATGTTCTATGAACAACTTAAATCACTGTCCTAGCAAACAGATGATAATATATCAACTTTTAAGTGTGAGTGTATATTTGACTATCCAAATACAATCTGCTTGCATATATGCTCAATTCAAAAACACGGCAGAGGATGAGAAGAAACATTCCAACTCATAGTAAGACACATTAATTTTGAACAAAACAATTCAGCAGTCACATCTCAAACAGTAAAATGTTAAAACAATAACCACTAATAAGCATCTCATATGTTGCCATCGAGGCATCAATAACTAAGTCAGTATTAGTGCAAAACATTTTAAGTAATTAAAGATAGTAGTGCTGAATTGGAACATGATACATGCTGCATAACATGTAACAAAACTAGTTTCAAGTTCCATGTAAAGGTTTGCACTAAAAACAAAACAGATGTTAAAGAAGCAAACAATTGCTGATTAAACAAAAGAGATAATAAACACACACACAGGTGGACACCCACAGACAGATTGTTACAGCCAAGGAACATAAAAAGATATCATATCTTACACATAGGTTGCCCATCCAAAATGCAAAACATGGATAGGATATTGATATCAGAAATTTTATGACACAAAGGAAGGAGACTTGGATCAGCCCAGTCATTCAAACCCCTCATAAATAAGATAGTCCGATGGGAAGTCATAGCATTAAGCAAAAAGAAGTGTACCAACTTGAGTTTGTCAACTACCCAGAGGCCGCAACCTGGACTGATAGTATCAGTTCATGGCTCAAACTAAAGAATGAAGCGCCTTTTTCTGATCCAGCCAGTTTCTAACCCAAGAAGGTCAATTGAACTTTCTAGCATCGACTTTACGAAAGCTATATGAGCTTAGTAGGGCTAGGACACGCAAGGTTTACGGTTTACCAGGTTATCCAAGTTGATTGATTAGAACAAAGGGGCAGTGAAGCAGTCAGCCCAGTTACTCACTAAGTTAGAAGACAAATGTGTTTCTACGGAAGAAGGATTGAAGACTTTGAAAGAATTGATGCATCAATTCTAACATTGTTAAACCACATGTCACACCTATTCGCAGAATAACAGATTAGTGATAGATTTTAGGCTTTAAAACTAAAATGAACATAGATTCATTGAATAGGTGGAAAACTAAACTTTGTTACATCAAAATATAAAAACCTGGAAGGAGAGTCATGAAATGGACTCCAGCAATTAGCTAAGATTATTAAAATCAGCTAAGATTATTAAATGCAAGTGGTCGTAATATGGCTTGTAAATATGGACAACAAAACAAAGAATTTTTTTACAGCTGCCCTAAAAACATTCAATTTCATTATAAATAAATTGTTACATATTATCTACCTGAAGTCATTCTTATTATATCACACAGAGGTGTAGATATTTTTTCTTTTTGATCAAAATGGGGAACAAACATCTTCAATCACACCAACTTCGTACATATGACAAATATAAAAATATATAAAAAGTAAAAAGTTAATCATGAAAAACTCATAATACTAGTGGGGTCATCCAGCAACTAAGGACAGATCACTCTGGTATAAGCAGTAGAATGGTGTAGGGAGAATGAAACAGAAGTTTCATTTGGTAAGGACTTCTCCCAACTTTACAGAACAGCTAAATTTATCTTCCATCTTAAGAACAAATTCCACACTGAATCAGGAGAAGCAATTACATTTAAGTAACTAATATGCCTAAACAGCAAGGTGCTAACTGCTCACCAATGTCTTAGAACTCTGAGATCTTAAAATGATATCTGAAAAATAATGAAGAATTTATATGAAAGGTGTAGCCTACCACACCCAAAAAATTACCTTTCTTCATCAGAACAAGATGAGATTTTAGATATTAATGATTATTCGGGTGGAAGTCCAAGTCCATCCAATAGAACTTCAAGACTCCAATACTTCTAAAAAGATTTTGTCCCTCTGGGATTCTCAGAGAGCGCAGAATAGAGTGTTTCAAAGTCCACGTTGAAGTGGTGCATCTGTCCATTGTTCTTCATACTCACCTTCTGATAACACGCAACAGCTCTGAAACAACATTTTCTTTGAGGAAAGAGTAAAATTAACAGGATATGGGCTATACAAGAACTATTTATTTTAGGGAGAATTCAAGACACGTGAAGAATAAACGATAAAAGATTTCTTCAAAAAAAATTCCAATATTAATTCTTCCACAAAGTTTAACTGCCAAATTTTTTCTTGTCGGAATTGTAACTACTAATTCTGTACCATTTGCCTCTATCATTAAAAAAAAAGAATCGAGACTGCAATTGGAGTCCAGATATTTATTCACAATTGTTGCAGTAATGTATATGAGTATGCAAAACCAAGAAGATGCTGTGTCCTAATTAATTTAATCAAACCATCAAAGATTCTCAGGGTAAAATCTAACTCCTCCACATATACTGCAAACTTCACTCATGTTACAGGCACTCATGTAATACATAAGATAATGTTCAAATTAAAGAGTTTGCCCATGTAAAAGGATATAACAACCGATGTAGCAGATTATTCTTTTTTTTCTTTTACAAGCAAGCAAATACTATATTAACAGTGCCTATCAAAAAACTGCAACAAAGTTTCATGTTGTACAAGGGCACCAAGGCAAGAACTACAGGGAAGCAAGAACAATAGCCCCTCCCCTTACATAAAACAAACTCCAATAAACTAAATCTACTATACAGACATTGTCTCATCATTTGAGCCCACCTCATCCACTCCAAACGGCGGCAAAAGAAGGCCGAAGATTTTAGCACTTGGTCCAATTTTTAGCATCCCATTCTCACAATCCACCAGAAAATGCATGATGGGGCAGCCTTCCAAGCTTTTTTTCTTCTCTTTCCCACAAAAGACTGAAGTTGCAGAACATATAGCACAAGCATTCACAATATAAGGAACTTGAAAAAATTGAGGATTTATAATAAGGTACTCTTCCAAGCAGACAACAAGGTAAATATCTATATCAACCTGGGTGATTAATTACCCACAAATGAATGGCAAATCCATGTTGCCAAGAACCTGCTGCATCGCATGTTAAAATATATGGCGGGTCGGGCAACAAGGGTCTGCGGAATTATCAAGAGTCAACAAACTTTTAACTTTTAAACCATGTTGTACAAGAGTGAACTCCCACCCCACCTCAGAAGAACCGAAATGATTATCAAAAAAAAAATAACCAAAATAAAATATGAACCACTTAATGAAAATGACAGGAATGTATGAATTTTGTAGATGAAAGACAATTATAAGAGGTCGTTTTCAAAAACATAAAACAAATAGAAATCCCATAAAAAGGAGAAACTAGGAATCACAATACCATCCTAACATGACCAATTCTAGACCAGTCATTGCACATCTCATTCCAACTTGAACCTCACAACAGAGGCCCTGAAAAGCCACAATTCAAAAGCATTGCTTTAATTTTGTCCACCATTCTACCCCAATCCCTGTATATCTCAACAGGTCAGCCATCAGACCTGACTGCTGGTCCTTGTTTATTTAATGTGTAAAAGTTAACGAGTAAATACAGCACTAAGAATAAAACTGAAATCTCCTACCTTACCTACTAACCAATTAAGACCACCAGCTTCCATCACAGATATAACTGCCTTCTGATGCCACTGCAGCCTTGTTTCACAAAGAGGAACCTTCAAATTACTAGGAAGGTCAATTGAGGATGCACCACTTCTGGGAACGGAAAATTCTAGCATTACTGTACATTTGAGCCTTATCCAATGTATTTGTATAAATCCGATGAAACTACATATTATAGACACCACATACAAGTACTTTTGGTAAGATTCCCTGTCTTCTACAGTAAAATTTGACAAACTTTCATCGGCAGAAAGTACGCTGGCAACTGTTTTCAGTTGAACAACAGCCGCTGAAATAAACATCCAGAGTGTTAAATGAAAAATATCCAAATACTTTTAAATATGATACACTCAAGTTAAAACAAAGAAATAAAATAAATCATCTATATCATAACTCAAGGAAAAAATAAAATGCCTAAGATAATTAAAGATCCACCAATACATACATACACACACACACACACACATATATATATATACACACACACACAAATATATATATATATATATATATGTATATATAGTTCAAGCTCATTTAGGACAAAGGAAGAGAAGTCCAAAAGGTAATGAGTACTATTATGTGTCATCAGCTTTATAAAGATAATTGACCAATGATCCTTTAATTAATGTTCTTCCATAAATATAACTGAGACATGATACAAGGCTTAGTATGTTTCATTTGTTTAGGGTTTACAATATATTTAAAACTTTTTCTGTATTAACTGTCTTCTCTCTTTGCTCAGTTTCATATCACATGTTTAATGAGACTGAACGATTTAGAGATATGACTTGATGGATTACACTCATTCAGTTGATGAGGATTGAGTATGGTCATGAGAATCAAGAAGTAGGATAGTCAGAGGTCGCCATGAGACCCCAAGGATCTAAGGAGAATAAGGCAACAGGGCAAGGTGGTTTTGCAATGAAATTCTGGCAACAAATATGGCAGAATGTTCGAGTGTAAGTGGTGGGTATGTCGTATGCTTTCCAGACGAAAAGGATAATTTAGAACTTGAAAGATGTTGCATCATTCTCTTCTAAAGAAGAGGATGGTAAACTTTAAACCACCAATCTATGGAGTGAATTTAGAAGTGCTTATTAGAATTTGGCTTAGGAAACTGACAGATGAACTGGAGTCAATACTGTGTTAAGCGCTAGAGCAAGATCTCCACCACTGCAGTATGCTATAGTATCCAGAAAGTCAAAGCTTAAGAACCCATATCCTAGATTCAGGTGAAAATTCCTCTTTTTATTTTTTATTTTTTATGGTAAGAAAAAAAATTTCATTGTTTAGTAGAAACTACAAACAAGGATGAGAAATCCTTCAAAAGTACATAAGCCTCTATAAAAGTTTAATAACAAAGATGGACAACAAAATACTAGTTCAGAAGCTAAACATAGCAAAATTCACAAAAGTAGAAAATATTTATATAGAAACATACCTACGATTTTTTTTAACACATCTGCACATGATAGCCTATGTGAGAACGCAAGAATGGGAACATCTTCACTTTAAAGAAATATCAATAATTTAGCACAATCACTGATCAAACTGCCAAGATCATCTTTCTTCTTACTTCATGATATGACAATAACATAATCACCTTCTACTAGAAGATTGGAGAGACCTAAAACTCTATTATAACAACCCTTCCAAAAGGGTTAGAATTTCACTCTGCCTAAGCAATCTCCAGAACAACCCTTCAATCCCTAACTGTTCTCAGTTACCCAAGGAACATCCATCAAACTTTAGCTTAACAAAAGCTATTAGAAGTTATAGTCATTCACAAAGTTTCCCCGTGGTCATACTCATAGCCACTGGTGGAGCCAGCCAGTGCCCCCTCTAAAAATGTGAAAAAGTAAGCCTCCATGGCTTATGAAGAGGATCAAACCAAGGACCTTAGGTCTACGACACCCCCCACGCAAAAACGAAAGAAAAAAATCCAAGTGATGGTTGGGCCATTTGGTTATGGCACATATTTTTTATACCTGGCAAAATCTATATATTTCTTGGGATACTTGCAATGCTTCATGAGTAGAACCCTATAAGGTAGAAGAGTAGTAAACAAGTCGACTAGTTACAGAGGCTTCCACCTATCCTCAAAAAAAAATCATCTCATCCTTCTCCCACTAGATAGTCCAAGTCAAAGTGAAGACAACAGCTCGCCAAAGAGTCCTGCCTCAAGGAACTCCCCCACACCTTCAAAGGATGAAATTAACACCTTATTCTCCCTTAAGTTAAAACAATCTACACTATAATATCAATTTTTTTTATTTTTGATAGGTAAATATTTTTTTCCTCTTTTTGTCCACATTGTGACTTGAGCCCACCCCTATAACCCCACCCCAACCCTCTACATCTTGAGCCAAGCCTTGAAGGTCATACCATTTTTTCTTTTTTTTGATAAATAGTGTCTTAAGGATAACAGCATAATAGCAATGTTGTGAGTAAAAAGATAGGATCCTACAATACTCAACTTCAATTTCACTCCAACAAACGTGTCTCGATGCAACATGACATCAGCATTGATGGTATCCTCGCTAAACAATCATATTTATTTCGGTGTTATTGCTTGATTTTTTTTCCTGGATATCCTTCTATCTTTAACATTCTTACTTGGGTTGTTTAAATTAGAGGAAAAGACAACTAGCCGGATGGTAAAATTTTGTAATTTATTCAGATTCAGGGGTAAGATGGGAAAAACATAGGAGGGAAAAAATGGGAGTTTTTAAAAAGAAGATCTTAACCTCCAATTCATTTTTAATTGAAATTTCTTCCATTATGTTGTATTCCAATGCCCATACCTTTTACCTAAATCCCCATATTGAAAAATATGAACATTAAGGATCAGCCACTTGATAACATACCCGCCTCAAATCCTCATGTTTAAACCCATACAATATATGTATGATCTATAGAACCCCACTTGCTTATAAAACAAACCATCAGGGCTAATCATTTTTGCATGTTCTTCTCCCTAAGAGCAAATTTCTAGTATTGGCCTCCTTTGCCACAAACTATGCATAAGCCTTCACTTTTCATGGAACTTTGGATTTCCAAATAAAATTTTCAAGAATAAAAGGAATTGAATTGGTTGAGAAGTAGAGAGCCTTCAAACCACATAATGGGCATCCTTTTCAGAAGAGTTTGAATTATAAATAATCCTAGTGATAACCTTACTTAGCAATATTGACACCCATAAAAGCAATTGATTTCAAGAATTTATAATACAATAACAACATTTAACAGTTCTTTTAATATTTCATCATAATTTAAGCATTTCCATAAAATATAAAAGCACAATTGCAAGTAATGCACATAGTAGAAACAAAAAATAATTAAAAATGGTTATTCAACCATACCAGCAATCGATAAACAGTTTTTTTTAATAAACAATAAGAAAGCATTAAGGGCCAATAGCAGAAAGGGTAAAAAATGTAATCAAAAAAGATGTTCAAGTACACCTTTCATCAGTGTTGTAAGCTTCTGAATCCCACCATAGTAGCCAAAAACTCTACAATTATGCATTGAGCGAATAACAATTTTAGAGTATCCAAGACAGGCAACCCTTCAGAAGTGATAATGAAGCAGGTGGATGCCCCTGATAGATCTGTTATTGATTGCACTGAGTAAGAAATTGCTAAATTGACAACAAAAACAAAAGTTTAAAAAAGGCAGACAATATATTGCAAAATATTTTTTTATCGGTAAATATTAAAAAATATTGTTAACATTTATAAAATAAAAATTATGAATTAAAAAATAAAATTTAAATTTCAAAAACAATAAGGAAAGCATAACTTGAAAAAATAAATTAATTAAAGAGCAATTTGAACACACTTCTTGTTTTCTATTTTTTTTTTTTAAAGAAGTAACTCATATAAACTGTAAAGAACTTTTGAGACTTATTCTCAAAAGATAATGACTACTAAAAACTGTTAAATGAATTTGATTTACTAAGAAAAATGATACTCTCAGACTTATATAAACTATTCCCTTTTTATTTTTAAACAGAAACATGAAGGGCATCAAAAATAAGCACTAACAATCCTAATTCGATGTTAAGGATTAGTTTCCTAATCCATTTAGAATCTTTTCCTTCTTCCTTTTCTTTAGTCTCCTAATTAGACCCTAACTTTGTTTCTTTATTTGATCTAACACTTGAAAGGATAAATATGTATGTTCCCTCACTTTTAATTAATGAAAATCAAAGAGTTATTTTCTCTTCACATAGTATTAGAGCCACCTTTTGGCCACTTTTCCAGCAGCTCCTCTTTTCTGAATTTCACTTTTCCAGCACTCCCAGATCTACCCATCGAATTAAGATTACAGCCCAATAAGCTTGGCATTAGGATTAAGTACAAGTGTACCATTTGACCTATATGCTCCAACTCGAGGGGGTGGGTGTTAATGATTAGTTTACAATCCATTTAGGAATCTTTCCTTCTTCTTTTCTTTAGTCTCCTAATATTCTAATCTTTGTTTCATTTATTACAATTAATGAAAATAAAAGAGTTATTTTTCTTCACACATAGTACAATGTCAAACCAAATATTCAACTTGAAAGTTCAAGAAGTAATTAACGTTTTCCCAATAAACAACATAGTGTAGTTGCCCCAATGCCAATAAACTATAAGATACCAATCTAGATCACTCATATAAGTAAAGATAGACATGAGAATAGGTAAAGATGCAAACAGAATTACAAAGAACATGGAAAAGTATACACTTCTCTGCATGCACATCGATTCAAGTGCAAGGACTGCGCATGCTTAGAGAGGAATAAGCTAAGCTATTGATTCTGTTGGAGGAAGATTCACAGGATAGATTTTTTTCTTTTCTTTTTTTCTTTTTTTTTGGTTGAAGAAACTCTTGCTCAATAATCCTTTTCAGATGGAGAATATGCTGTTTAGCTTGAGACTAGAGTTTGTCATCCTTCTCTTAATGTTAGGAAAAATTAATAATAATACGAGAGAGATATATATATATATATATATATATATATATATATATATATATATATATATATATATAATAAGTCAAATAACAAAGGAGCTCCCTAATCAAACTGTGGAGTGGGTAGACCACCACTGGTTTCTCTCTAATTTCCTTGATCTTGAGGAGATATTGAAGATCAGACTTTTTAATTACTTAGTTGTATTCATAGCTTTAAAGCAAAGTGCCTAGGCTCAAGGCACAACCACTCTCAGCTTAGAGCCTTACTATCTGATATCATGCGCCTTATTGAAAGGCGCACCTTGTAGACTTTAATTTATTCTAAACACTTTCTTTATTGATATTATGCAATTTCTAATTATATATTGAAATTCATATAATTATTTACCTTTTTAATTGAATATTTCTTTAAATGTTAGAATGTTAAATTCTATATTACTTCCTAATTAGATTTTGAATCATATTTTATAATATTAATGTACATCTAAGGTCACATTTCACTTCACTTAGGCGTGTGCCCTGTGTTGCATTTTGCGTTTAAGCTCCAGGAGGATTTTGCACCTAGTTACACCTTGCGCCTTTTAAAACTATGGTTGCGTTATAACTCAACTTCACACCCAGTAATCCACCCAGGTTTTCACTAAAAAAAGGTACAGAAGCTGAAGATTTACTAAATGCATTAGTGAGAATAACAAACAAAAATCTCTTAAGTGGAAAAAATAAATAAATAAGATAGTAGTTCAGTGATGGATTAACATGAACACAAAAAAAGTCAGAAATGCAACTCAGTAAAGTTGAACAATTCCAACCAAATCCCAGGCCAAACTCACGGTAGGCTGGACAACTTTCTTATTGAAGAGACATGTTACGCAATACAATTATAATGAAGCAATAGCAACAAAATCTTAGTTCATTCACCAGAAGCATAGCATCAACAAAGCAGCTTAAAAGGTGCCAACTTACACTCTGTGACTAGAGCAGTCAACTGTCCAACTTCTTCAGTGAGGACGAGAATGATTTCAGCAGGATGTCCAGCCGAGCAACCAACCACTATATCATCAAATCGTGATGAATACTCCCCGGTTGGAGCAGCAGAGGAAGCAGTGTCCAGAAACTGGCCAGAATCGTGGCTCTAGTTCTGTATACAACTAAGAATTGCTTGAGGAAAACAAATAACAACTTTCTTCCACCTAAAACTAAATCATCAAGCAGAAAACACAAAATTCTTACCATAATAGCACTGAAAGGGGTAATTACAATAACTACCACAACAAACAGTTTTAGTTGCTACTACTAGCAAAGCATAACAAAGATAATCTATGAGAAAGTTGAAAGCAAAATCATCAATACAAACTAGATGTGGGCGAATTACTAAATGCACAACAGAAGTTCTAAATAGAAGCCTCTTCCTGACATAAAAAAACTTAGTGCATCTAGGCGCAAAATAATGCACCCAAAAGAAGCAAACATCAACTTGCACAGCTCAAAAGCTCTCAGATACCAATTAAACCAACTGCCCAAGACTTCCCTGACAAACATAAGGGCAAAGAAAACCTCAAAGAAACAAAGGCACAAATCTTTTTTAAGAAAAAAGCAAGGAGCAAGGTTACAAATAAGTCACCGCCTTCAGCCCAACAAGAAGTTCAGTAATGTATGGGACCAAGATTCCTTCACCATAAGAAGCATACCTTGTCAATGCAGCATTCTATTTCCCCAAAGTGTACAAAGAATTGCCTCATCACCAACTTCACTGGAAAGGAATAAATGGATTGTGAAGAATAAGAAATATAAGATAAATTGAACAACAATTTACTCATTATGTGATGGAAAGTTAATAAACATAAAACAAGTTAATAGCAGCTCCCTGCAGAGAAGAAGCTCTATCTATGCATAGCATTCAAAAAAATAGTCGTCGCAAGGTTGGCTGTGTCCAAAAGACTCCAGGCAAGGCATAAATGAGGACTAACTTACTTTAAAAGATATTAAAAGATACATCTTAGTTTCACCAAGTCCAAACCCATAGAAAGGAAATCTAAGATCAGCATCTAAAACTAGTCCTTCTTCAGCAGTTCCAATATCATACAAGCTTTGTTTGTGGCATGAAGGAACTTTTTTTTTCTTGGATAGATAATGCACAGAATATATTACAAAAGAAAATACCCAAAAGACAACATGAAGCATACAGTAAATATACAAAAATCCCAAAGGAAAATATAAAAGATATAAAGAGAGATACAAAAAAAAACCACTAGCCTTCGTATACATCCCAACCAAATCAAAAAGTTGAATACAGCACAAGGTCTTTCATATAGATACAAATTTGGCCAATAGCATACAGGTAATAATGAATAGCGATTTCATTCTATGAACTAAAAATCTCCTATTACAAAAAAGAACTCATTTTCACATCATAAAGGTCTAAAAGAGGCATAATGAAGGCCGTCGAGCCTTTTTTGCATTTTTGCCCAAAAAGACTTATGCCATCCAAGCAAGAGTCTCTTTCAGGGGTAGAAGGAAGACCCACTACACCAACAAGCCAACAAGATCTCCCACAACACCTTAACATTGAGCAAAGTACCAAGATGTCATCAATAGCCTCTTCCTCAACACAACAAAATAAGCATCTATTTGGTAGGTGTGAAGGGATTTAAGAAAAGAATGCTTTTCTTATTGATTGAATGAATGAAACCGATACAGGCCCTATGCATATATACAAGAGAGAGTATAACCAAAAAGGTAGCAAGAAAGAAAACCTGGGTAGACAAGGAAAGACATAAACATGGAATAGATCTATGAGATAAGGTCCATTGAACATCCCTTCTTACGTTATTCAACACTGCTGCTCGAAGATACAGGCCATACGCACCAAGCTTCTCGTTACAATGTACTTAATTTTAGACCTCCGAGAGACGGTGAACATCGCCTACTAATTGTTCTCACTCCCCGAGTTGACAAACTCTAGAGGCTCACGCATCCCAATGAGATCCTCTCTTGGTGATGTGTCAATCCATCAATATGTTTGGTCCTTCCCATGAAAGACTAGATTGATGCGAGATGCGTAGAGCAACTTTATTATCACATATTAGCTTCATTTGTTCATCTTTCAAATCTTAGTTTCAAGAAGATGCCCAGCTATATATGAGTTCACATGTCGCCAAAGTCATAGCTCCAAGATTCTCCGCTTCTCAAAGACTGATCCGCTACAATATCCTCGCTTTGCTTCCTTCTAGGATACTAGGTTTCCACTAATAAATATATTAACACTCAAATGGAGCATCTATCTACAAGTGAACTCTAGCCATTCTCGCATCACAATATCCGACAATTTGGATGCGACTTCTATTTTCATATAACACCCCTCCTAACGTTCCTTTAATGTAACGGAGGATACGGATCACAGCAACCTAGTGGCTATCACAAGGTGACAGTAAGAACTGACCAACAACACTCACCGAAAAGGAAATGTCTAGCCGGGTGATGGTGAGATAATTCAATTTTCCCACAAGTCGTCAATATCTCCCTAGATCACATAGAGGCACTCCCTGTCCCAGTACAAGCTTGACATTTGGATCCATAGAAGTGTCTACAGTTTTCCAATCTAGCATACTTGTCCCTTCCAATATTTCCAAGGCATACTTTCTCTAAGTCATAACTATCGTTTGATTTAGATCAGCCATTCTGGATCCCCCATAAAATACTGAAGCCTCCCCATGTCCCGCTTGGAAAGTGGTCAAGAGATGTTGTCAACCTTGAATACCATCTGATCATCGTCAGCGACAACAACGTCATCCACATAAACAATCAAATAAACGACCACGAACTTGTATGATGATAGAAAATCGAATGATCTATCAGATTATCAACCACAAAACTAAACCTACCAAACTGCTCGAGGGATTGCTTAAAACCATATATCGAGTCATAGAAATGACAATTAATCCAAACTCCCTGCAGCTGAACACACCCGGCGATTGCTCCATATAGACCTCTTCTGCTAGATCGCCATGTAAGAAGGTGTTAAAGGCATGATATTCATATTAAACCCAAATCCTACAAGCTTAAGCTTGTAAGAGCTGATCATGAATATTGTGACGATTCCCGCTTTATGACGTCCGTGTTCGCCTTCACGCCTTTGCAATTTATTCACCATTTGTTGATTTGAAAGTCTATGGAGAACTTTGTTTGGTATGTTTAACTCTCCACGTGCGAGTATAGGGCCGCACGTGAGGAAGGTTGTTAAAGGCATGATATTCATATTAAACCCAAATCCTACAAGCTTGAGCTTTTAAGAGAGTTGATTGTTAAACAGAAGGCATTCTTGATATCCAATTGATATAAGGGCCAAGATCGCATTGCAGCCATAAATAGGAGAAAACAAACAATGGCAATCTTAGCGACAGGGGAAAAGGTATCATAGTATTCCGAACCATAGATCTGAGTGTTCCCTCAGAACTAACTGAGCCTTAAGACGACCCACCCAAATCCATCTCGACCGATATTCCATCAGATACAATTTAACGACATCCACAGGGATATTTGCCGCCACAGGTACTAGAACTCAGTCCTAAGTGCCGCTAGAATGCAGAAACATTTTCTGACACTGTTCCTCGTCCCAACCGATGGGATAGAGCCTCATGCACAGTTTGTGGAACATAAACAGAAGACAAGGTGGAAACAAAGGCAAAATATGGTGAAGATAAGCGAGGATAAGTCAGGAAATTGTAAATAAGGTGAGGATTACTAGGAGCTTAGTACCTTTTCGTAATGCAATAGGAATACCAGAGATGCGCTCACAAAATTCAACATCGACACGACAACCTCGACAAATCCGCTCGTGAGACCTAATGTCGTGATAAACCCGCCCAACCGCTTAACGCTAATAAATGGTCGTGTTCTGGTGGTATACGCTAATCCGCTTATAACCCGCTTAATTCGTTTAACATCAAGCTCCTACCGCTGCTTACCAATGGTCGCGACTGCATCATTGCACCAACGCGACACGATTAACCGACACATTAACCGCCGACAACGGTTCAGAGACCAACGGCCCGTGATAAACGGCCAACCCGCTTAACACGCGACAACGGCAGCTGTCGGCTTACATGTTTTCAATTGGCCACCCGTTTAACTCAGAATCGGCTAATCAACCCCAACACGCTTGACACTTTCGGCCTGGGGAGATAAGAGCGGAGTCACGTGAGGAAGGCGCCATAGGAGATGAGCTGCCGTGAGGCCCGATGCCTCGAACACGGCGCATTTGTGCATAAAACTCAGAATGGGGCCGAGTCGAGTAGATAGGACTCGGGATGTGGTAAATCCGTGAACGGAAAGATGAGAGGTAGAGATAAGACTCAAGACTAGATGAGGTGGTGTAGAGAAGATAAGAGAAACCAAAAAAGGTGACATCAACGAACACTTTAAGTATTGATGTGTATCAAGAGAGTAGCAATCGATAACTCACATGGGAATAACTAAGGAAGATGCACAACGTGGGCCTTAGCGAAAGTCGATCTCGTCAAGATGTGGAGTATGGACAAAACAAGTGCATCCAAAAAACAGCGTAGGAGGCGTAAGAGGCTGATCAAGAAAGAGAAGAGAATGAGAAACATGATACTTTAGACAAAAAGAGGGCATGCGCGATTGATCAAATAGCGCACGATTAAGATAACATCTCTAAAAAGTCGAGGAACCGTATACTGAGGAGAAGAGTGCAACCCGGTTTCAACTAGAAAGGATCTATTCTCATACGCCAATTTGTATTTGTTGAGAAGTGTAGGCACAAGAAGACAGATGAAGAATCTCATGTGAGGATAAAAAGGAAGAGAAAGGTGTAGACAGGTATTCCAAGACATTATCACTAAGTAAGATATAGATAGAGGTGTTAAATTGATGGCGGATCTCAACAAAACTTTTGGAATACAAAAAATAGCTCAGCTCGACTTCTCATTAAAAATTGTCAAGTACAACGAGAAAAATCATTAATAAATGTAACAAAATACCGAAAACCTAAAGTAGACGCAATTCGGGACGGATCTCAAACATCAGCATAGACAAGCTCGAAAGGAGACTTGGTCCACAAATCTAAAAGCTTAGGGAACGAAACACAAGTATAATCAGATGCACCAGAATCGAGAATCCATGGACCAAGAGAGTGTGTAAGATAGGCAGAGATATTACCGGTCTAGGCAACAGAAGCAATGGAAGCAAATTTACGTTGAGTTGGTGTGCTTAAGGTGTACTTTAGTATCCACCAAGCTGCAGAGTCATTCCCGAGGCGAAGGTGTAGGCTCTGAGGTCGAACCCTGGCGGAGGTGGTTCGTAAGACCGCCATGAGTAGTGAGCGGTGGATGTACCATGTAATCGAGCAACACATCTCGAATGTGACCCACTCGATTACAATGGGCACAATAAGGTCATTGTCCTCTGCCTTGGTTGCCACCACGAACACTCCAGGAATCATCGCGAGGATGAGATTGAGAAAGCATCGCCGAAGTGTCGAGGGGAACCTTAGAGCGCCGAGATTGAGTCGCAATGGATGAATGGCGTAGTAACCGAGCAAAAATCTTATCAAGGGTTGGGATGGCGAAGCAAGTGAGGATATGTTCGTGGATGTTGTCAAACTCGTCCGAAGCCTATAAGAGTGAGAATAAAAAATATTTGATGCATGTTAGACAATTAGGTTTCAGCGACAGTAGATTTTGGTAGGACAGATAAGAGCTCATTTTTCAATGCAGACATTCGCCCAACAAAGGAAGATATTTCCATTCCAGACTGTTCCAAACTATCAACGGAGGAGATGACTCGATAAAGGAGTTGATCATTAGTATACAATTTCTTTGCCTAAGTCCAAAGAGGTTGACAAGTTTGATAATCACTTCTGCTGCCAAGGGTTTTAGGCTCTATGGATTGTTGGAGTTTGTTACAGAGTAAGGCGTCTTGTTTCCGTCACTGAGGATGTTTATCTTTAGGAACACTAGACTCCGTGGAGGTCATAAGGTTTTCACAACCATTTCCAGTAAACCATAATTTGACAAAGTTGGCCCATGACTAATAGTTTTCACTTCCCTTGAGTCTATTCATAGTTATCATAGGAGTTCCGGACATATACAAAAAAAAGCTCAAAGCTCTGCCAACCATAGTGGTGAAAATCAACAAAATCAGCAAGAGAACAAGAGTACCAAGGCAAAACACAACTGCTGAAGGTGAGGGATGCCTATGGAGGTTGTCAACTTTCTAGAAAGATAAGAAAGCCATTTAACTCGTAGAAACTCAGAGCCAAGACTGGCTGGAGATGTAAAGCGGGGAAATACCCGTATGCAGCCTCAAATGGGAAACCAGAAGTAGAGACTATCGAGAGGGGCGAATCGGCGGTAGAAGCGGGGTGGGTCAAGAGCCACCTGCTGCCGCTGCCGCCACCCACGCGACCTAAGATGCGGGTGGCTCGTCGGAGAAGGAAATCTACACGTGGAGGCGCATGGCGGTGAACTCACGATGTCGTGGTTCTTTCCAGGGATAGATGCGACCGACGCACCGGCTTATAAGGTCGCCGGTCGAGTTGCGGGTCACCTAAAAATTTTCCAACAACAACGAGGTGTTCTAACGACGATGGAAGGCTCTCGCTTCGTGATTAGCGCGGGTGCCTTAAAGGACTCACACAGATGGGTCATTTAAAACTAAAAACACGATAAAAACCTTAACTCCGAACTCCCATGCCCCGCTGAGCATCATGTGAAGGGATATAAGAAAACAATGCTTTCTTATTGATTGAATGAATGAAATATACAGCTCCTTACGACATACAGAGAGTAAGTATAACCAAAAGGTAGTAAGAAAGAATGTACAAGGAAAGAAAATTGTACAAGGAAAATAAAACAAACATGGAAGGGACTACGAGAGGAAGGTCCATTGGACATTCCTTCTACGTTATTCAACACAGTTTTCCTTAGATTTATCCAACATCAACACTTTACCTCTACGGTTTTCGGGCAAAATCCAAGCTACATGGAGATAAAGGATCACATTTGCAAAATCCCAAAGCCCAGTGTAGGGCCTCGACGAAAAACTATCATCCTTAGACTCTTTTAAGATCCCATCCTCCTCATTAGATAACACTCTTGCCTTTTAAAGTTTGAAACCTCTCCACCTCCTCCACTCTCAATCATCACACGAAAGCAAGTCAGTTCATCCTCCTCCTTATCGAGAAGTCCCATTCGCCATCATCGCTCTTTGTCATACCATAGTAAACATAGATGAAAGAGACACTCAAGGGCCACTTCCTCACCATCTATCCTTTCAAAGCTCACTCACATCCCTCAAAGATGCTACTTATCAAACAAAGTATCACATTCCTTCCTTACTCCTTCCAAACCCTAACAACCTCCTCTTACTTCCCATGTGCACCAATCCTCTTTTTTTTTTTTTTTTGATAAGTCAACAATTTGTATTGCACCAATCCTCATCTACCAACCCAAACATTTTACTAATGACAATTTCTAAAGTGAGTCTCTCTTATTAACAAAAAGTCAATTTCACTTACACAAAAGTGCCCTATGAAGCAAAGAAAGGCATATAACACCCAAATCACCTTATTTTTCCCTAAACAAAAAATCAACCACTTGACAAGATGAGACTTTGACCCCAACCCAAAGAAGATCCTTTTGAATTCGCTCAAGTCTCATTCTGGCCAATCTAGGGATCCATAGAAACAACATGAAGTATATGGCTTACTAGATCATGTACTCTCGTATCCATATGAGAGTGATCCTACCACCTTTAAAAAATTACGCATTTTTTCCACTAAGTCAACCTCTTATGTAACCTTCTTCAACTTCCTACAATACGATATTCATATTAAACTTAAATTTATAAAGCTCATATTTTTATAGCTTCTATTGCTTAACACAGATTGGGGAGTCAGCCTGGGTAGAGAGCCCCGGGGTTCAAACCTCTCCATGCAAATTTTAATATTTGATCCCCATTTATTGATTTGAAAGTCCATAATGGACTCGACTCCACGCACAAGCATGGGGCCGCATACGAGGGAGGGAGCGGCCACGTATATCTCATATTAAACTCAAATCCTACAAACTCTCAGCCTTAGAGAGCTTCCATCGCTTAACAACCCATCCCATAACAACCCACCGTTGCTGAGCACCCAAGGGGATCCCCTAATATGAAGAAGGGAGAGCCCCCACCTTGCATCCCAACTCAAGAACCAACCATTCCACGTTTTCTATCCTCCCCACCGAAATAATTTCACTTTTATCTAAATTAATTCTCAACCAAGA
Organism: Tetrastigma voinierianum; assembly: GCA_016808115.1. NCBI lineage: Eukaryota > Viridiplantae > Streptophyta > Magnoliopsida > Vitales > Vitaceae > Tetrastigma > Tetrastigma voinierianum. Next base: position 94,814 of record JAEQBH010004908.1, on the reverse strand, counting down.
AATTGCTTCAAACCATATTAAGAACCGCCTGGGTTATCATTATTCTCGGATCATAAACCATAATGTGTCATCTCAGATACAACAAGCTTGAGTGATAACCATCTCTTCTCCACCCCCTCCATTTTATCTTGCAGCCAAATAAAAAGCCCCCTCTTGTAGCTCTATTAATAAGACAATTGAAAGCCTCCATCCCAATCACCTAAGCCCCCTCTTGTGGCATGTACAAACATTTTTTTTATAGGTAAAAGTCTTTTTACGAGAAGTGCACTTGTGGCATGTAGAAAGATTGAGAATATGAACTTTAAACTGAACATGTATTAGATGTTGCAGCCATTAAACATAAAGCAATTAAATTAATAGATAATTTCATAATCCCTAAACATTAATGAATGGTCACAACAACCACCTGATGAATCAATATGGAAAGCAACACAGTTAAGAAATGACAGAAAACATTTTAAATCAATTAAGATAAAGAAAGCAGAAAGCAAAAAACCCACAAAGGCAACGAAATACAGAAAGTAATGGATCTAGGGCGTCTTAGGAATAATAAAAAAACCTCTAGGATGATTCACATTGAAACATGTCAAAGAGTCCCATGTGCTTCCTGGGTTGCTGTATAAATCCTCAGCACCCTCATGTCCTACTTCACATGGTCCCACCTCTAATTAAATGACAAACTTGTAAACATACACATAAGCAAATTCATGGAGCTGGGTCCATAGCTCATCTTTAAATCTACAAACAATAATGAGCAATATCTTATATCAAGTTCATTTCTTATCCTTGTGATATTGAAGTAGTACTAGCTCCTTAAATTTCACTCTGCATTACCTTCTATTTTAATTTCTGGGCTTTTAGCTAATGCAAACATCTACTTTATTTATCTTTCCCAAACATATGAAAACCAATGGCCTCGCGATTTTAAACTATTGATCTCATCTCTAATTCATTTATAGAAACCTAAACCCACGTCCAGTGCTATATGCAAAAAAGGCCTCAACTTGACACAACAAAGTGGATTCTCCATAACCCTAGTTTTCATCATGTTAAGCACTCCCAACCAAACAATGTCCTCACTTATAACACTCGAGGTCATAACATACAGCAATTCTATTGCCAATCATTCAACATAATGAAGTAATGGGAAATTTCCTTGTCAAGCCCTAAGTTCCAACTACCAGGTTTAGTCGACCTTCGTTGTTTAGCTCTGCAGAGTTGTATGTTTCATTAACGATCAGCAACGATGTCTTCTCCGGGATGGCAATAACTATACTATCCATCTTTCCACTTTGTCCTTGTAGTGCTATCTCAATTGATCCAAGTCACTTCTCTTAACTTACACCAAACAATCATCCATGCATATAACAATACAATCTCATCTTGTCCCCTTTGTTATTACCTCTGACTTCTTATGAATGCATTCATTTGTTATTTTATATTTCTTACTTCCCACTCACCCATTTTAATATCCATAAACAACTATAAGAAGCAATTCTGCCGTAGCGAATGACTTTTCATAAGCCAAAACCTACTGTCCCCAATAGTTTAACACATAATGTGGTTCATTCCCTAGTACTAATGTATTAGTCCTACACTCCTGTGAAGGCCCCCTTCATCAAGGCTTTAAGTTCAATTTTCCATTTAGCTATGTAACATCAACCAACTTCACTACCACTTTTATTTCTCCTTTACACTGATAGTCGATTGCACAAGTCTATTAACTTATATTTAAAGAACAAGAGTTGTGTTCCTTCCAAAAGCTAATCAAATTTATTCAAAATGATTGTTTGCAGGATAATGTAGTACGATTGAAGAGCAAGTTACTATGTTTGTCAAGTTCAATAAAAAACAAATCGTAGCCAAGGATCAGAATTTGATGATTCATTCAGGCACAAAACAGTGGCTATAATAGGACACAGTCATTTTTAAACAGTAATCAAACAAGTTTAGTATACCGAATCTGAATTTTGACTTGGAGCAGAAAAATTTCTCCACTTGGGGCCCTGAATTAGCTCTCCAGTATGACCACTAGATGTCCTTCGATAAGGTCAGCAACACCCTTCACGATGTTCATGCTTCCCACTAGGTTATTCTACAAATCAAGACCTCAAAATCCATAATTAAAATGCACATGATCATTCCAGCCCATCAGTTTTATGAAGCTCAGCATTCTATTTCCTGGGCGGATGAACATAACAATTTAGTAAGCATAACTTTCCTGCTCTGGAAAACTAATGTAACAGAAGCTGTTAAGAACAAAGAAGGTTCACAGCCATAATTTATCAAAAATGAAAACAACGACAACCATCACTTTCTGTCAATATACCCAATTTTTTCCTATGTCATCCAGATATTCAGAGAAATTGGAAGGAAAAACAGAGAAAATCGTTATTCTTTTGTCACTTCCGCCTACAACACATATATATTGGCTAAATCAACACAATCATTCCTTTAGAATTGTCTGGTTTCTTTTTGTTTATCGGGAGAACTGACAAAATAATTTCTGCATCAGCATCCAGATAATAGATTGATTGGTTTGGTTGGAGATTGCAAACATCGCCAATAGAATGAAGAAGCGAAATGAAAATTGGCAAGAAGATCAAAATTTCGATACAGCAATCGAGTCAGGTGTTCTTGTTGTGAAACGCTGTATTGATGCATACCTGATCAGATCAGATGGCTCGATGTCTCTATCGAAGTTCTAGGGTTTTTAATCCGAGATCTGAAGTTTCGAATTTCCCTTTCCAGCTTCAATGGCTTCTGAAGAGAGAGAAAATACCTGAATAATTTTTGGAGAGAGAATATAGATGACTTTTTAGATTTCAAAATTAGACCCCCGTAACTTATTTATTATTGATATTTCCTTCTCACTGGCGTGTTTTGTAACGTTAAAAAATTTTCAAAATAGCTCCTTCAAACACATTTATTTATTCAGATATTCCTGCCCCGGCAGAGGTTCAACATGTCGGTGATGCGCTAGCTTATCAAGCTCGAACGGATTTTTTTATTATAAACATTTTGATGATATTTTTTCCAAAAGTTTTGAATTTACTTTCTTCTATCCAAAACACACAAATCATCAAGGTCATTTTAAATATTTTTGAGTTCTTATACAGCATCATTTAATAACATTATAATTTTGAGCTCATAATTACTAAATAAATTAACCTTACATTTAATGAGATTTTATGAATGTTTGAATTGGATTGCTTTTTTATCAAAAAATTTACATCGCATCTCTATCAGAGAAAATTACATAAACGTGGTCATTTTAATATTTATAAACTGTATACAGTATTGTTTAATAATGTTATAATTTTTAGCTCATGGTTCTGAATAAATGAACGTACATTTTTTAAGGTTGTACAAATATTTGAATAAATTTATTTTTTATAAAAAAAATACACAGAGAATGTCATCGTTTTAATATTTCTAAACTATGTACAATTAGGTGTCCCTAAAAAAATCCAAACCCAAACCCGTTTTTACAATAACGGGACAGTAGGTTTCATTTTACACCGATAGGGCAGTTCGACCCATGAACCCTTAGGCGGTTAGACCCATCCTTCTCTTATGTGTTTTATATACATTATATATAAAAGTAAATGTAACTCTATTTTTAATATATATCTTTATAAGCTTATTATATAAGTCAAGTGAAAATTTAGTTTGTGGGTTGAATTCTAAGTTTGAGGAATGAGTTAGAATTAAAAAAAAAATTTACTTTACCTCTTTAACAGTCTGGCCAAGCTTCCGCTTAGTTTCTCGCTCGCCTATTTCTATTCCCATTAATTGGTTACAGGCCTTAAAATATATTAAGTATAATCGACCTGTTGATAGGTCAACGAGCTCAATGGGTCGAGCTGAGTTGGACCGTGGACTTCATTTATCCGAATTGAGTGAATCGGACTCAATCTCATTGGAGATGCTTATATACAATATCTTTAAAAAAAATCATCATTATAATAATTATAAAATGTATATAGGTTCAATATGTTCAACTCATAGTAACATATTTAAAATTTTAAAAAATATAGTACATAAAACGAGGCGCCCCGGAAGCTTAAGTCCTAAATATGATAATTTGCTATTATATAATTAAAACTGCTTAATTATATATAATGTCATTTAATATCATTATTATTTTCATCTCGTGGATTCTCCACAAGTGAACATACATTTGATAATATTATTTTAGCAATTGTTTGATGTTATTTGTGTTTCAATAATTTCGATTTTAAGTATGAGTATAAAGCCACTTTTAAACTTATTTTAATTACTCATAATTAAAAAATGTTATTGAATTTTTTTTTGTAGTGTTTAATTATTATTTTTGGTAAGTAATTGTTTAGTTATCTCCTTTATATAGATTGTGTGTAATAACTCAACTGTTCACTCAGTATCGTATGGTTTAAAGTTATTGTAACGTATACATCGCTTCCCACTAGTCCGTACCAATTTTACTTATATGTTGTATCAATCCTCTAAAATAAGGTCTCATATTACTGAGCCTCAAACCTTCATATACGAATTTCACCTTTATTCTCCTCGACTTACACGACATCCAAATCCATCCTCTCATATCTATAGTGTCATTGTTAACACATTTTTACTCTCAAATATCAGCTTATATAATTTGTAATTTACCAAAATTTCATCATTATTTTGCTCAAGACTATAACGAGACACACAAGATTTTCTATGAGTCAACCCTTGATTTAACTTATTTGTTGAGCCAAGCCCTTAAGAAAAGGTATTAACATTGTTGAGTTCAAATCTTCTATATAAAAAACCTTCTACATTTACTTTTCCAACTATACGAGACATCTATTATGCGTCAGAAATATGTTTAAGGAATCAAATTATATAATAAAAGTATTAATAAAAGTGTATATGTTACTTTTTATATGTGAAGAGGAATTTTTATATATGTCTATTTCACTATTTTAATCTACATACATACATTTTTTTTTAGTAATGTGTGAGAACAAACGGATGGGAGCTGGGGTCCGTTTAGTTAAACCGATAATCGATATTAAGACTGACAATTGATAGTTACAGAGTAGTCGACAACCAAGCAGGAGTAGTCGATAGCCATTATAAATTACTTTATTGGTAAAATAATTTAATTGTTATTAATTACTTATATATAAACATGATTAAGATATATACAAATATAATATATATATAGAAAAATGTACAAAAAAATAAAACAATATCTTGTTTTATTCTTGCTCATGCTTTAAACCGTTATCGGTATCAATTTTAAAACATAAATTAACATCATTTTTAATGTTTTCTATATAATTTGTTTCCTTTAAGTATTCAAAATTTAGATTTTTATATTTTCTTTTTTATATGTTTATTTCAAAACATTTATTAAAAATACTCATTTATTACATATGTAAAAAAATGTGATTAACGACAAATATTTCCAACATGATATTTACATGAATATTGTAATTTATTAAAATAATATATGTTTTATTTTATCAATCACTATAAAATAGTAAAATAATATATTTATGATAAAAAAAAAATTGTATTAAGATTTTAATTAATAATAAAATTAAAAAATATATAATTACCATAATAAAACCTAAAATATTTTATAATCTTTAATATTCATTGAATTCAACTTTTTAAATAAAATTATAAAGATAAAGGATTTTTAACTTATTTTATAATGTCATTTATCTATCATTTAATGTAAAAAATCTCTAGTTTTATAAAATTTGTATATAATTATAAAAAAAGATAATTTACACACATATAATAATATTTGGAAATAAAATAAAATCTAGTATCTTCTCATATAAAGGGAGAGAAATGGATAAAAATGGAAGTTTGAAATTTGTATAGGAGCCTTTTAGAAAAGAAACTACAATTATAGTTTTTTCTCATCAATCCTAATTAGCCATGATCAGCTATCAAAAGATGATTATATGTGTTTATCAAACACCATAAAAAAATTGATTGAGGTAAATAAACTATTAGCTTTTATAGCTATCCCAATAAACTCAACCAAATGTGCTTTTTTGTAATTCCAAAGCCTATACGTAAATTTGAAAAGATTAAAGTTAAAAATAATAATTTTATCAGTTTCATCGTTAAAATAAAAATAAAATAAAAAACAATCCACTCCCTAAAGATTTACACTTCTTTAAATTTGGTAGTTATCGTGAGTAAAAATAAAATAAATAAAATAAGTTTGAACATATTCAACTAATTTATTAAATTTAAATCTGTTTTTTATTTTCCTACAAGTTTTTTTCCTTTCACTTTTCATTTATATTTTATTTTGTTAGCATTTTCCGGATTCCAAATAAAATACAGGTGATGTTCGACTAAAATGGATGAATTAATGCATTTTCATCATATAATGAAATGAGATATGATTTTTTTTTTTTTTTGCATAAGAGTACATGTTATTGATTTTATTTATTTATTTTGAACACTTTATATATGCCTATTATCTGTTTTCTGCACTACCTGATCATATTCGAAATCCATCAACTTGGTATCCAAATTTATCAATAATCAATCCTTTTTCTTTAACAATATTACTTCCATTAAACAAAAATAAACGTGTGAAGCACTCACCAATTATTTGGAGGTATATTCAAATAACGTACTCATTCATTTTCGCCCTGCTGACCTTTGTGCAATGAGGGGAACTTTGACCCAGTACAAAGAAAAGCCATAAGCTTCCCCAGCTGGAAATTTTTATTGGTTTTTATTAATTTGAAAACAAATTCAATTGATCTTTGCCATTTTGGTGGAGGGCATCCCTTCATCATTGCCATGAGCAACCCAAATTTTTATTTTGAATCATTGTTATTTAAAAATATCATTATAAAATAACGATATTGAAAATAACAGCAAATGCGATACAACTGAAAGTAATTACAATATATTCTGAAAAATATTATGGTTGTGTTTGGTTTCTAAAAGTACTAATAAAAGAAAATAATGTTAAAAAATTATTTCTTATGTTTAATTTTCTAATTAAGTTTTTTAAATAAAATAAACATAAATTACTTAAAGAATTTAGTTTAAAATTATTTATTTTTATATTAATGAGTTGAAAATAAACATAACGGACCCAATTAAGGCATATGCTCCTCAAAAAAATTCAAAATTTTTTCCTTTTGTTAGCTTAGATCCAAACTAGACATATAATTGGCTTCCTCAAATTTTAGGTTGAATACCTATAAAATTACATACCCATTTGTGGTGATTGTTCCTCAAAGGCCACGGTATTCTTTCGGGCCTTTATAAACAAATCAATTATTTTTGCTTGATTTAGGACTGGATATGATGAGAAGATGAAGAGACTCATTCTCAATCAAGTAATCGAGAAGAAAAGAAAGGCTTAGTGAGCGTATCCTACAAGATAGTTTTTCAAGCCTAGTTGTTTGTAGTTTCAATTTTTCGAACATTTGTAGTATTCATTATGTGAGTATTTGGAGTTTGGACAATGAGTGTATATTATCCCATATGTGGGTCAAATCACACACCCTAAGCTTTGTATTTTTTTTTCCATCCCTTTAATTATGAAGTAATGAGAGTGTCCAGTAACCTAAATCTCTAGTGTTTTTCATTATGAAGTTTTCTTTACCATTTCACTGTTGGACTTCGTCAAATAGTACCGAGCCCACCCAATCAACTATTATACATAGTGTTGATTTTCAAATATGCACTCACACACATTCAATGTGATGTCTCCGTGCATATGCAATGTAATGCATCATTGCATGTTATATCATGACACGTTATAATGAATGTTACATGTGCAACACAAATCACACCACTCACTGGTGTCATGAACAATCATATCACCTGCATATGACTTCCATACATCCTTTCATTCATGTCAATATATTATGCACACATATATCAACATTAAAATATAACGTCATTTTATGTTCAAGTAGTGACACACACACACAATCAAGTCATGTAATGACCATTTGTACAATGAAATTCATCAAATGTCAATACATTACAACACACATATTGACATCCAAACATGTCACCCCTTAGTCAAGCAATAACACTCTCAAACAAGTCATATAATGGCCCTGAAGCAAGCCACAAACAATCACAAACCGGGCCACAGGACCAAGCCCATACAAGCCATGAACACAAACCTCAACATAGTCACAGGCTCGCCTAGGCGTAGCCTACCTTTGCCTAGGCGAGCAAAGCCCTCGCCTAGGCGAAGTGGTTCACCTAGGTGAAGTGGTTCACCTAGGTGAGCAAAGCCCTCGCTTAGGTGGACTAGAGACTCCACAATCTTGTCATCGGGCAAGCCTAAGAGAACATTCCCTCGCCTATGAGAAGAACGTCGAGTTTTGGGCATTTTTTTGCCCAAACAAACCCTTAACACGTTCCACCATTTTAACCCAAAAATCAGAAAAAATATTGAGACTAAAATCAGAGTAGGAAGAATCCCTACCTCTAGAGCTGACAATCCGGTGCGGTTTCCCAACTTGACAACTTCAATTTCCCGAATTTTTTTCCTTGGATCCTCAACGAAATCTCTCATTCTAGGTACCCACGCATACCCTCGTCAATGCGATGAACCTTTGTCCTTGGCCCGACAACATCCGACCAACGGAGCTCTATAGATCCAAGAGAGAAGCTTAGTGCTCTCTCCCTCCTCTCTCTTTCTCTCCCACGGTCAAAACCAAGAAAAATGGGATCTTTTTCCTCGCTTCCTTTTTATTTCAACTTAATCTTTGCTAAGGAGGGTCCATACGCTGCACACGTATCCATCCTCGCTTCGCTGTCCATTTATGTCTGAAACGACGGTTTCTGTCGCGCTCAGTTCAAATTATTTTAAATGAACTTTACCTAAATTATTTCCCAAAATCTTGTTTTTGGGCTTTTCTGGTTTGCTAATGATCGAAATTGTGAAAATCAAGCGTCTTGGAATGCAACGAAATTAGATACGGAGTAACTTAGATTTGCGAGATGAATCCAACGGTGAGACCCGTTTTGTCATCCGATATCTAGAAAATTTTCAGGTTTTCAACCTATACTGTAGTGGTAATTTACTGTTTTTCCATTTTTCAGAAAAATTTGATTTTTTTTTAGTTTTACATTTTCCCTCCCTCCCCCCTTTAAAAGAATTTTGTCCCCGAAATTCACACACATACACATTCAATTTACATGCATATGCAACAGTCATTTAATCACCAAATGACTAAAAACATACCTTCATCCTCCAACAAGAAGGGATAGTTGGCACGCATAGTATCCTCGCGTTCCCATGTTGCCTTTTCTACTCCCACGGTCTTTTACGCCCTGACACTTTCCTTAGTATCACAGATCTTGTTTCGTAAAACCTGGTCTAGATTATCCATGATACGTACCAGTCTATCCTCGAAGGTTCCATCCGCATCAACAATAAGCTCTCCCTAATCCACCACATGAGTCGAATCTGGGTTGTACTTCCGAAGCATGGAGACATGGAATATCGCATGAACATCAGATAGGCTTGGCAGTAGCGCCAACCTATAAGCAATTGTACCGACCCTCTCAAGTACCTTGAAAGGTCTGATATATCTCGGTGATAGCTTTCCCCGCTTGCCGAACCTGACCACTCCTCTCTTAGGCATCACCTTTAAGAAAACATGATCTTTCACCTCAAACTCTAAAGGTCGCTGCCATCTGTCGGTGTAGCTCTTTTGTCGGCTCTTAGTCGTGAGAAGACTCTTCCGTATCAAATCCACCTTCTCAGAGGTGTCTCTAACCAAATCCGGACCTATGGTGGTTCTCTCTCTCACCTCTATCTGTTGGGTTACTGTTGAGGAATGTCAAAATGCAGTTGGAACATAAATGCGTGAATTTAAAATTTTATCCCTTAACCCACCAAGAGATCATGCGTTTCATAAAGCAGTGAAGAATGCATGAAACTTCTACCTGCTATGAATCGATTCGTCAAACCTTCAAAGTTTAAATCTTAGTTTTATTCGGATGTTTAAAGTCTTGCCTTTACGAAAAGAGCCACCCTCTACAAGTATCCACACACGAACAAATAATGAACGATCTTGTTGAATGCTGGATTGGGGTTCGTTTTCTCAAAAGCAATTAGGGTCTCTTTGTTTTGGTTATTCTTAAAGTAAAAGGCGACCAAAAAATATATATATCTCATATATATATATATATATATATATATCTATATATGCATATATATATATATATATATATATATATATATATATAAGTCTCCTAGAGGTTTTTGTCAAAAGCAATTTTGATATTATTATGTATTTAAAACTCTTTTAAATAATAACAATTTAAATTCAAATCATATCGAATAAGGAAACAAATTTTTATTATTATATATATTTAAAAATTCCTTTTAAAATAATAACAATTTAAATTCAAATCCTTATCGAGATAAGGAAGCAAATTATTTGCTATTAATGTATATTTAAAACTCTTTTAAATAATAACAATTTAAATTCAAATCCTTATCAGATAAGGAAACGAATTTATATTATTATATATTTAAAAACTCTTTTAAATAATAACAATTTAAATTCAAATCCTTATCAGATAAGGAAACGAATTTATATTATTATATATTTAAAACTCTTTTAAATAATAACAATTTAAATTCAAATCCTTATCTGAATAAAACAAATTTATTTATATTAATATATATATTTAAAACTCCTTTTTAAAAAGCTTCGTTCTGATTATTTCCTTGTCAATGAAAATATGACAAATTAATTATTTGTTATAATTTAAATCCAATTTAACATAAATTAAATTCGAATTTATTTAAATAACAACTTAATTGTTATTTGTAAATTTTAAAATAATCACATCATTTAATTACTCTGATGAAAAACCATACTTAGATTATTATTACCGTTCTTAATGCGAATACATAAAGTTTAATTAACGATAGCGTGTAGACACAAATCGCATTTTGATCCTACAAATCATAGTGGCACTCTGTAAGACATTATGATTACCCCAAGTTAAATGAAAGGTACAAGCGTCAAGGAACAGCCTTAATATAACTAATAGCGTAATCTTTTGTCTCTATGATATCTTGATAGAATATAAGGCATGGACAAAGTCGACGCTTATATCGTTCTATCTTGATTACTCGAAACCCAGTCAAATGACTAAACAAGCGACATTGATCTCCATCAATTCATTTGAGCCTGGTAAAATGCGTTTACCGATCACCGATTGTCGAGAGCGGAGATATCTCTCTTTATAATAAGAGGGACAAATTCCATCATGTCGCTCATATCTACACATAATTCTTATTATGTTTCAAGTATAACTTAACTTATAGTCGTCCAGATTAAAGATAACGTTTGATTATGTCAAGAAACCTGATATTCCTTATGTTGAGAACCACCAGCGATCTCGAATCAAGATTTATGACATATCTTACAAATGATTATTTATTTTGATCCATGTATTAATACCGAGAAGAAGTGCAATCGATATTTGTTTTCAACAAATAGATATAAATTTGATTTAATATCTCATTTACGTATTCATCCATGAATATCAATCAAACTTTATACTAATCTTAATTTGTTATTCATAACAATACTTAGGTTAAGGACATTTAGAATAATTAATAATATTATTCAAGGACGTATATATAATAAACGTACCGATCATCATAATAATAAATTCTCATAAATAGTCAAATACCATGTCCATACAATAGGCCTAAAACACTATTACTAGCACTATCGACTAGCAGGAGATCAAGCAGGCCTCCCGTATCATGCCTCATAGGTGCCATATGTATGCTCGCGATAACTAATGTTGTGGAGTGCACAAGGATACATCTCTTCCCGGTTACCCTTGAGATCAGGGCTTGTCGCGTAGCATGTCACTCCTAACGTCTGGATGGTCACTCTTTGGTAGTAAGTCTGAGATGGTTGTGCTCATCGTCAACTGCGTCCCCACGGCTCATTGGAAACTCTTCTAGAAATGAGCCGTAAACCTAAGATCCTGATTTGATACCATAGATACTGGCACTCCATGTAATCGGATAATCTCCGCTGCGTCTGACACCGCGAATTCCTCGAAGTGAAGGTCATCGCCTGGCTAAGAAAGTGTGCCGACTTTAGAAGGCTCAGTCCACTATCACCCACGGCGTCATGCCGATGCGTAAGTGAGTCCGTCCATTGTGACATGTTCCCACTTCGGCTCGGCTACCTCCAGGGTTGAGTAACCCTCGGCAATTTTCGGCGCTGCTGGCGACATGTGAGACATCGGCGAACGAATCTCGATGTGTTTCTCATCCCGCTCGATATCCACGGCGCGAATCATGGTACATCTTAGTACTTACACGGATGCATAGTAAGCGAAGCGATGGAACTCCACGAGGATCTCCTTTCTCAAATCTTGATTGGGAACCTGACGAATCCTATCTGATTGCCATTGTAATGCATGGCACCAGCCTTTGTCCTTGTACATGGCGTGCAGGTCCTTGATGGGCGATATCTATGTCATGTCCACAAGGCTTCGATCACTGCCTTAATAGGGAAGGCGTAGCCACTAAGCTCTCCAAAGTACCCTGGCTTTTGATCACTTGTAGTGCGGCCTGAGCTATCCATAACCTTGAGCATTTTCCCTTTGTAGGGAAGCCACCTTTAGCTAGTACTCACATGACTTCACTTGTTGAGTCGTGGTGCGACGCTGCAGGGATGGTATTAAAGTGAGTCATAATCTCTGAATACTCCATCCACGAGTTGCTTTGCGTTGAGGTCTATTTGCGTGAAAATGTATAAACTCTTGTTGTCAAAAGCACCTCCGAGCGCTCTACCGTATAGATAGTGGTGCCAAACCTTTAAAGCGTGTAGTAGCCTAACTCCATGTCATGTGTGAGGTAGCTCTGCTGAAGTAGTTCTTTAACCCAAGAGAACCATAAGCCACTACACCTTCGGTGCATAAAAAACTCATCAAAGTCTGTCATTTGAGGCATCACAATACACTGTATACCTCTGTCCCCTCTCTAGAACTATCAAAATATGAGCTAAAGTAAGCCTCCTCTTTAATACCTGGAATGCCTTCTCACACAAGTCATTCCACTCAAACTTGACCCCCTTTCGGGTCAATCGTGTCATAGGTGTAGCTAACCTAGAGAAGTCCTCAATGAACCTTTTGTAATACCTTACCCGATCAAAGCTGCGCCATCTCGGATAACCATTCTCTCGACTCATAATTGCCTCAACCTTCTTCGGGTCCACGAATACCCCCGAAGCCGAACCACATGCCCTAAGAATCTCACCTCAGTAAGCTAAAATCCACACTTGTTGGGTGACCTTAATTGATGTTCTCTTAAGGTGCAGGGAACAATCTCGAAGTGACTCTCGCAGTTCTCCTCGGACTTGGAGTAGATTAAGATGTCGTCCTTGAGCCTAACGAGGCCCGATCTAGGTAGGTTGGAATGCCCTATCAATGACATCCCACTGATGCCGGCTGGGTGATCGATCCGAAAGGCATCCTTTATGAACTCAAAATGCTGTATAGCACATTCATGTGTCTTGGGGATGTTGCCTCCTGACCCTCGATTGATGGTAGCTTGATACGAGATCTATCTTGGAATAAGCTTTGCATCCCTCTCAGTGATCAAACAAATCATCAATCTGCTTGTAATTTCCCTTCTTGATAGTAACCCGTTTGTCCCAGGTGGCAAAGTCAATACATGGCCAGAAGTGCGTGTCCTTCTTCTTGGCAAACAGAACAGGAGCACCCCAAGGTGAAGTGCTCGATCAAATAAAACCCTTGTCCAATATTTCTTGTACTTGGACCTTGAGTTCTTGCAACTCAGCAGGTGCCATTATGTGCGGAGTCATAGAAAGTAAGGCAATGTACGGGAGTGGCCTGCAAAGTGCAACCCTCTGCGGAGGTAATCCCGGAATGGTTCATCAGAAAAATATCCTCATACTACTTAAACCACCCCAGGTAGACCCATTTTGTCTCGCCTCGTCTTCCCGGGGTAAGGCTTGCTAATAGCGCGCCTGTGCACATTACACCTAGAGAGTCGGTACACGGCTCGGGGTAAAAACATCATGCCTCCACAAACATAACATAAACATCATCAGGTGTATGTGATGACCACTGCCCTACGATCACGATCAATGACGACTCGGTGTCTTTGTCAACTAGTCCATCGGATGACATCAGCTCAGACATGTCCATGACCTAAGGTCCACGAGTGAGCAGGAATCTTTGAGATCTCTAACCTAAAATAAAGTATATCTGATCCAACCCACTCACCACTAGTTTCCTAGGGGAAAGCTCACATCTAAGCTGCTCTTGAGTTTCATATACAAGCGAATCTTTAACGCATGATGCGACAATGAATGAATGAGATGCCCTTCGAATCAAACTAACACTCTTGCTTATAAAGCGAAAGAGTAAAATGTACCTGATCGTCGTGATCTCTGAAGCTTAGTTTAAGGTGTGATTTGGGGTGACAAGCCTAGGTCCCACGGGGTCTGACTGTGAGCTCTAGCCTTGACCTCGACCCATGCCCGGGCCCATCTGGCCTGATTGTGAAGTAGTTGATGAGTGCCCAAAAACACTTATTACAAACCCGGGATTTAGCAAGATTCGGGATCGATTTCATATATATATGACCTTGTTTTGATTACTTTTCTAATATTTAGTTTTATTGGGTTTTTGTAGGAGAAATAAAGGAAAATGCGGGAAATGGAGCCTTGCAGGAGTCTTAGAGAAGATTGGAGCAGAAATCAGCCCAACGTCTCGACGTCATGACGTTGCAGGAAAGACTTAACAAACCTTATCTCTTAGAGAAGCTATAAAATGAATGGGAGAATCCAATTTTGGGGGTTCAAAATTCGTTTGCAGAGCTAGGGTTTGAGAAACTGGAGTTTGGAACAAAGGAAAGAAGACTTGAAGGTCGATCTTAAAGAAAGAGAGACTTGAAGAACCCAGGAGATCGTCATTCCCTCGATCATTGAAGTTTTCTCTATTCTCATTATCATGCCTTGCTTTTCATTTGTATTGGAGCGAGAACATAGCCAGGTTCTAATTTCGTGGTTTAGGGTGTTGGTAGAAATTTGGGCATGAATACTATGTTAAAGTGTTAGCCTTTTATAATTCCATTTTCTTATATATATTTGTTTTACCATTAACTCTTGCTTGAATGAAATCAACATATTAATTTCTGATCAATCTTGATATGTGATTGGTTATTTGTAAGATCTGAGAAGTGAATGAAGAATTAGACATAAGTGGGTTAACCTAATAAACTTGGCAATGTACGATTATCAATGATTAGGAGGCTTAGGAGTTCTTTGCACTCTATGCACCTTTAATGCATGGGGTTGAGCCAAGGAGCAAGAAACCTAGTGATAAAGGGAGGTTAAATGACCTTGAGAAAGGCTTTAATTACATTAGATAAGAGTCGCCTTGAAGAACACTATATTATATTATGGAATGGAATTGCAGCATTACATAGTAGGATTGTCCTACAACACCAACACCCTAACCTCTTTGCAACTTTTGATCATTCTTACATCTGAGCACACAGTTACATTAGTAACAATTTAATCCGCTTTTAGTTCCACTTAGCCATCAAGATTTCTAGTTTGAATATTAAAGAAGTATTGTAATTTTGGTACTTAGCATACTACAATTAAGGTTTTCCCTGTGGATCAATATAAATTGCCAGGTACCTTTGTTACTTAACAAGCGTATACTTGCGCATAATAGGCACTTTGCACTTCTTATTATATCAGCAAAAGCAATCACGTAAACACCTATCAGTAATGAGGCTGTCTGTACCACAGGACTAGTATTGTCTTCCACTGGCCATGGTGAGTAGGAAGGAACAAGCAGAGTTTGTGCATGTCCCACTTGATAGTTAGGAATTTGGGGTGTCCAGTAACCACAGGATCCTGCCTTTGGGACAATCCTTCCATGTGTCAGGGCGGTGGCAATGGAAACATGTCCTCACTGACTAGATAGTAGCCTTGACTGGCCTTGTACACGATGATCGCGACCGCATTCTTGAAAGTCTCGTGGAGTAGAAGTCCTCTACTTTTTTTTCGAGCAAGAAGAAAGAGATTGGTTGTCCTTCCTCTTATCTTTAACACTAGCATCCCGAATGCTCCGTGCGTCATCCACCTCCTTTTCAATGGCCATAGTTGTCCTGACCATCGAGTCCAAGTCTTACAATTTTACCCTAAATGGACAATTTCAGACTATAACACCCCAAATTATACCCTAGTAGTTTTATGACATGTTTATGGTATAATAAAAGTTAAATTCATATTTTTCGAAAATTTAAGTGCTAAATGTGAAAATGACATAACCGGGATTTTTAAATAAGTCTAAAAGATAATTGTAAATTGTAAAATTAAGGACTTAAAGGACATTAAGATAGAAGATTATATAATATGGTGGAATAATGATAAGTGATTTACAAATGAAATAAACATGGAGGACTAAAATGCAAAAAAGGGAAAATTGAACCAAAATCCCTTAAGACAACAAACTTGTCTTAGAATTAGGGATTTCTCATTTTTCGCTAAAGGAGAGTTAGGGCTACGGGTTTGAGGAAGAGAAGAGAGAAAGAGCCAACTTTTGGTTTGTTCTCTTCATCTCTTGGAGTTCTAATTAGCCATGTTAAAGAAGAAAGGGAGGAAAAAGGAAAGCTTGGTTGAAGTCTTAAAGAAAATCAAGGTTATGAAACTATCCTAATTTTCTCCTTCTTTGTTTTTGTTTTTGCTATTTTGAGTTGGGTTTAAAGTTGACTTTGATCTTGTTTTGGTTTGGGTTGGAATTGTCCTTTGATAAGGACCAAAAATTGTGTAAAGAGACATGTAGGTATTTTAGGGGAAGTGTTGTCCAAATTTCCCTAAAACCTGTGTTTTTATGTTGGGTATAACTTGGCCTATAAACCTCCAATTTGGATGATTCTAGTTGGAGAGGAAACCTAAGAACCAGAACTATAAATTTCTAGGAGAGACTAAGATGTAAATCTTGCTCTAAGAACCCTGAAAAGAGATTTACAGCAAAATATAGATTTTATCCCCTCTATGGGAGTAGTTCCTGTTGTTTGCAACATATCTTGAGTTATACTGATACAAATGAGTTGATTCAAATTTTTGTACAAACTAGACATTTGGGAGAACAACTTTTATGAAGGAAGTATAGCCAAATTTAGTCCCCATTGTTACCATAAATTCGTCAAAGTAAGGGGACAATTCTGTCCCTGAAACTTGTCTCAGAACAGTCCCTTGAACTGGAGTAATTTCGGTTGTTTAAATCATAACTTGATTTATATTGATCCAAATGAGGTGATTCAAATTTTTGTACAACCTAAACATCTGGGATAAGAACATATATGAAGAAAGTATGGTCAAATTATGTCTCTATCGTTCCCAAAAAATTTTCAAATGTAGGACACAATTCCAGATTATGTTCCTGCAAACTGTCTAGGACCGGTTTAGAATGTTTAGGTCATACCTCTTAATTTAAAGGTTCAAATGATCTTATTCATGAGCCTTTGGAAACTTAATACATAGGTGAACATTTTGTAAGAAGATTACTTTGTCTAAAAACCTTAGTTTAAATTCGAAATTGAGTTAGAAAATGGACGAGATTTGCCTTGTCTTGTTAGTAAATTGGTTTATAATGTAGACATTTGTCTAACCTTCTTAGATGATGTCTGATGTGAATTAAGGCATTAATGTTACATGAATTAGTGCAAGACCATTAAAACGATCATGATAAATATGTGAAAAAACCTATGTTAGGGATATTGATATGACTAATCTGGAAACATATATAACTGAATGCTTGTTTATGTCTGGGTAGTGGATAGATAGGCACGCCTATTGGGATCTTTGATTCTATAGCTTACCGTTCTATAGGCCCCGTATAGGTAATTACTTGGGCCCTATTTGGGTCATTACTTAGGCCCCATTTGGGTCATACTCACTCTGATATCAACATCACGTCTGTTGGTATGTACCCTCGAACACTTGTGTTTTGTTTCCCATTATCCATTTCCATTGGAAAATGCAGGTATAAGGTTTCGGTTATAAAAATAAAAATATATATATATGTGTGATGAGGAATGTACAATAAGAACATGAAAAGGAACGGGTACCTTCTGTTACAAAATTTCTGTGATGTACTCCTACGTGAGATATGAATATTCTGATATGCAAATTATTTTATATGTATACTGTAATTGAGGACCAACGCGCTGTGGTCATATATATTATCTGTTTCCACTAAGCTATAAGTTTAGCATAGAGTGTTTATCCATTAGGTACTAAGGGTCACTAAAGACATCATGTTATTTGACCTTACAACTTTGAGGTCCACCATGTGAGTTTTTATCTTGTTTTTGAAATGTAAATATAAAATTTTGTAATAGTGGAATTTTGAGACTCAGGAATTTATGTATAAGAACTTTTAAATACCACTACGGTGGTAGTTTTACAAGTTTTATGTCATTATGAATTTATGATTGAGATGGACCCACTAATCGGAAAATCGGATTGAAGTCCCTATCATGTGGCATCCCTCACACTCACTTGATTGGGGGAAGGGGTTCGCTAAACCATTCTCAAATTTCCTCACTTTGGCCATGTCTATGACCACATAATCATCTGACAAAAAAACGGGCTAATTTAATTGAACTCCAGCCACGTATTCGAACTCTTGTGTCATTCCTTGTTCAGGTTCTAGGAACTCCAGAGCTTTACATGTAGATGCGGCCCAGAAATACTTGCCCATGAAAAGCTCGCTGAACTTTTCCCATGTGATGTGTGACTTGTATAAACTGGGTAAAGTGCTTATGTGTGCAAGTGCACGAGTCGTATCAAGTAATATAATATACCTAAGTACAGATATCAATCCACAGGGAGAAGTGCATTGACTACAAGAATTGGCCCTACGATATTATTTGGACTTAAACTCTTAGTGAATTTCTAATTAATGTATAGAATTAAAACTAAATCTAAATAACTTGTGAAATTACTTTTTTGTGAAAACTAGGGTTTTGCCTCCCCCTGCCACATTTGATGGATTATTGCCTAGAGGAATTATTATCCGGTCTATTAATGAATTCTCGTTGACGAGGTGGTCGTGCCTACAAGATATCATATCTCAAGGTATATCCGCCTATTTCGCCGGTAGGGTTAGGCGCATCTATGCCCCGACCTTGGACTCCGAAATGCTTAATTGCTCAAACCTTAATCGCCACACTCAAAACCGAGATATCTCTATTCGCCGATTGACTAAGTGTCGCTCTACTTAGATCCCTGGGAGTCCTTATCTCTCGATCTCGGATACCCAACAAGATCATGTCAATGTTGGCGGACATTACCGTGAGAAATATACCTATACGTAAAGCAGTTGAGTATAACTTCATTGAATAAAGCCAGACAAATAAGATTAATATCTAATCCATACAACTATAGTAGGGTTCGACAAAACCATAGAAATAAATCTAGAACATACTTGAAAATTATTACAAGCATAGTTCTATAAATCATTGATTAGTTTTGAGAGAAATACAAAGACACAAGTTTTCCCGATCTCGGGTTGCTCTGCCGTTGCTCAGCTCCTCGTCCGTCGTCTTTCGATATCTCAAATTAGGTCTCTCGTGCTTTTATA
Source organism: Tetrastigma voinierianum (assembly GCA_016808115.1). NCBI lineage: Eukaryota > Viridiplantae > Streptophyta > Magnoliopsida > Vitales > Vitaceae > Tetrastigma > Tetrastigma voinierianum. Next base: position 75,152 of record JAEQBH010004908.1, on the reverse strand, counting down.
GTGATCTGGGAATCGCGAAGCGTCGCGTCACGGCCCGTTAAGCTGCTCTTTGACTTTAACTACATTGACCAAGCGTTGCGGCGTTGCAACGTCACTGACCATTTGGAGCGTCGCTGGCATTCTTCTTGAGTCTTCACTTCTTCTTCTTCACATTTCAAAAGCAAAAACCATATTCACCTGCAATACACAAAGACCCAAAAATTATATATCGGGCAATAATGCACTTATTAGTATATAAAATAGAACTAAAATTTAATGAGCGGTGACATAGTGTTTAGATACTCATCACCCCCGAGCTTAGCTTGTGCAGCGACCCAGTAAAGCAGGACTCTAAACCAGACACGAGAAAATAACATACTAAAACTCAACGACACAAGTGTGATGCACATGTTGCAAAAGAAAGGATCAAAATGAACCGACTCAAAAATCTTGCCCTTTGTTTCAAATTTAAGAGGATCCTTAAGGTTATTCAACTTTTGAAAGAATTCAGTTGAACAGGTTCGGTTGACAAGTGACTCAACCTCCTAGGTTTTAAATCAGCCCGAGAGTCTATGTGCATTTGATGCGCAGTCTCTGGCATATAATTACTCGATTCGGTACCCCAGGCAGATTCAACTTTTTGTTGGGAGAGTCTAACTACGGAAGGATAAGAACACACCCTTTTTAATCAAACTAACCTACCTACTCATGAAAGAAATACTAGTTCCCGTAAGTTTATGTTAAGTGTTCTTGTAGTGGGGATTCGTTGGTGACTCCCCACCAGTTTGTTAAGGGCACCAGGCATTCAGTTCCCCTCGAACTTCACCCCGAACACTCAACCAAACCTAAGGGCCCTAGGCTATGGGAAACATCCATCCTCTGTCCCATGTAATGGGCAGTAAATCAATGGCTCCCAGCCAGTTGGCTCAGGGAATTAGGCTTTGAAAAGCCCCCTCGGGTGTGCCGGGATTCCAACTAGAAGATCCCACTTATTCTATTCATACCTTCTTTTTTATCGTGTTTTTTTTTTTTTTAACTAGGGCTCGATGACAATCCTCTTTTCTAAGGTGTCCCATCACATAGTTGTTTAAAGAGAGATTGTTGAGTGGTTGGGATGGGATAGTTGGTGTTTGTCGGTGGTTTCTTGAACACCCAGGAGGTGACTGCTATGTCCCCCTACCTATCCAACATGTAATTCCCAAGCATCCCCATGACCCACGAGATCCTTTCTTGATTTGTACTGTGTTTTTCCAAAAAGATTTAAAGAGGTCAAAAGGGATCCTTGATTAGCAATCATGGCATCACTCACACATACTACCTAACACAACCCTAAAACCTGAGACAAACGAAAACATGGAACCCCCAATAAACAGAAAACACATAAATAAACACAAAAATAGACATAGTAGAAGACAGGCATAACACGAAGAAACCTAGCAAAAAACACATAAGCCGCCTGAAACAGACACTAAAGCAGAAAACATAGAAATAAACACAAAAGCAACCCGATGACCCACACCCCCCAAACAAGAGCGGATAGTGTCCTCGATGTCTATAGAATAGCAAGAGAGTGGGTAGACTCCCAGATGTTCCTTTCGGATCACTACGGTGGTGGTGGGGTATGTGAAAATGAGGCTGATGGCCTTACGGATGGGCTAACTGGTTGCGGAGGATGGTCGCTTGGGGTGTGTGCATGGCCCGTGCATGTTGGCTCAGTGCATCCATATCACAGCGAGATGGGACCGGTGTTCTGGGTCTCATTCGATCTTTGCTTATCCATCGGCTTGATGAGTCCTGCACTGGTCCTCCCGAGGGTAGTGGAAGAATTGGCCAGGTGCTCTGGAAGATGGTTGTGATGGTGAGGGTTGGGTGGAGGACTGCCCGGCTTCTCCATGGGTGCCTATTGGGATCCCTGAGCCTGGAAGCGTGCTCTAAGAAACTCATCCTCATTAGAGGGCTCATTTCCACTAATTCATTACACCTCCTGCGGCGTAGTACGCTCGGTTTGTCTTTGCAACTATGATCACCTTGATGAGATTGTATCAAGCCTCATTATCCTCTAAGGGCACCTTGCGGCTTGCTTGCATAAACGTAAATAAGGAAAGGGGTGCAGAGATTCATCTTCATCCTTGTTATAAGAGGATTGCATCGCTATAACACTTGACGCATCAAATGGAATGTCCTGAATATGGCATAGTTGAGTAGGGCCCTCTTGGCCATCACTTCACACACATTAGTCGCCAGGAATGAGCCTTTGATGTGATGAAGTAATGCCATACATAGAATAGGCCAAATGTTTGGCCTTAAAGTATGACGTGCTCTTCCTTTATTAAGTTTCCACTCGCGTGCGGATTTAATTGACATCCACAAAGTTACCAAGGTAGTTGGGATGCTCATGGAGCCTATCATAAGCCTCAGGGTTAACTGGTTCTAAGGTTATAGTACCGATTGATAGACTTTGTACTGAAGTTTACCAACACCCCACACACTCGAACTCTTTTCACTACATAGGAGGCGAGATTGGCATAAAACTCTCTTACCACACTTGTGGCAGCTAGGCTCGGAGATTGGCATAGTGGCGATACCATCCCATGATATGATTGTTTCTGAGAAAGAGTCATCGAGTGGTGAAACCCCCTTCTCATGATAGGACCTATTCTTTGAGATGGGGCTGAATTTCTTGACCGTGCTCTCATTGACAAATTTGCAATGATCATAACTATGTGTAGGCTCTTCACTTACTCGACTTCTCTTTGAGCTCATCTTTTGCTTCTTGCTTGACATTGGGCACTTATAGGGTTAGGTTGAGATGGTTGCCTAAGCTTTGCTCACCTCTTCTTAGCCTCCTAACACCAGTGTGATGCAGCTCAACCAAAATGCCCAATTAAGCCTCGCAAAACTTACTTAGGCAAACTATCGAACACCTAGTTTGCACTTTTGAGATGGTGGTCGTGAATCTATCCTTTGGCTACTATGATCACTAACCACTCCTAAGGTGCTTTCTATAGCACAAACGACCCTAAAGACCTCAATGCAAATTGAATATGAGTCTACTCTTACCCGAAACCCAAACAGTAAGTAGGATCTCCAAACTAAGGTGATCACTAGTGATTTCAAGTCTAGGAATGTTCTTAGGGCTTTAGGAGTTTCTAGGATCAGTTGGGACAAGCTTGGATGCTGTTTTTTGGGTATTTGTAAAAAAATCGAAGCATTGTTAGGGTTCCTTAGGGTTTAGGATACGAGAAGAATGAATGTTTATGTTCATAAAAACAGGGCAACATCGCGACATTCGGGCCAACGTCGCGATGTTTCCGAGAGTTATATTGCCAACGTTGCGACGTTCCAGAAGGTGGAAGTTTCAACGTCGCGACGTTCTTGAGAGTCACTTAAGCCAACATCGCGACATTAAAATCCAACATTGCTACGTTCCCGAGCATGTTGAAATCCGACATCGCGATGTTGAGGCCAACGTCGCGACGTTACAGAAAGGGCTCCAAAATGTGGCTGCCAACGTCGTGACGTTGAAACCCAATGTCATGACATGATAGAGGCTTGTGTTTTCGACTTCTTTCAACGTCACGACATTGGAACGTTGCAATGTGGCAATGTCGCGACGTTGGCGTCCAACGTCGCAACGTTACAGAGAGGGTCAATTTCAATTTTTTTTATTTTTTAAACTTTCTAAGTTTAAGAGAACTCACTGAATGAAGTTCCAACCCCTTCGTGCTCTTGGAATGAGGTTCTCGAACTATCTCTCTGCTGCCACTACTATCTCGGGTCTTGAAAACAAATAAACAAACATTTTCGATTACGGAAAGAAACAGAAAAACATGCCAAAAACCAAAAACACTCAAAACTACACTAAGGAAAGAAAAACATCAAAAAAAGCAGGTTACCTCCCAGTGGCCATTTTGTTTTATGTCGTTGGCTCGAATTCTACGAATCTCGATGTTCAGGATTACGGAATTGCCTGAGCTCACAATATTAAGCACTATTTTGGTGTGCTTAGATGTATGGCTTGCTTGCTTGCATGAAACTCGCCCCCCAAGGTACGGCTTTAATCGTTGTGTGTTAAATTTAAAGGTTTCTTTCTCTAGGTGCATAATTTTCGCCCCTCCATACAGAAAAACCTGAGTCACAGTAAATGGTCCCGACTACCTTGACTTTAATTTCACTGGGAAAAGTTTGAGTTAGGAGTTAAATAGGAGGACCCGTTGACTCGGCTCAAACTCTTTCCTTGCAATATGCTTATCATGCCAGGCTTTCGTCTTTTCTTTATTTATCTTCACATTCTCGTACGCCTCATTGCGGAACTTCTCTTATTCACTAAGCTGCAACATGCGTTTCTCGTCGGCCATCTTACTATCTATATTCAACTGCCTAGTTGCCTAGTATGCTTTCGTAACCAGTTCCGTGAGTGACAGCAGAACACTAAGCGGAATGATGACATTCTAATGGTGTCTTGAATGCTGTTCTATATGCCTAGGCATCTATCTTTTTGCTTGTTTCTTGAGCTATTGATTGTTTTCTCTAGATAGGTTGATTTCTCTGTTCGACACTTCTACTTGTACCATTGAATGCGTGGGTGGTATCTGAGTCGATCGTGCAACTACCATATTTCTCAACATGTTGTCAATGAGTTTGTTACAAAAATGTGTTCCCCCATATATGATTAATGCCATAGAGTTAAGGCAAGGGTGAATATATGGCGTGGAGAAAACACTACCACCTTGGCATCATTGGTTTGGGTAGGTATGGCCTCCGCCCATTTAGAAAGCGTAATCTAAGTAGAATGTATAGGTTGCTGAAAGATGAAGGAATAGGACCCATAAAATCCATCCCCCAGATATCAAACAGCTCTACCTCTAAAATAGGTTGCAAGGGCTGCTTATCTCATTTTTATATGCTTCCCATTCTTTGGCATTTGTCACAAGTGGACAAAAAATGGTGTGCATCCTTGAATAAGGTAGGCCAATAGAATCCCGATTGAAGTAACTTTGCAGCTGTCCTATTTCCCCCAAAATGCCCCCCACATGCTAGGGCGTGACATTAATTAGAATACTTTCTATTTCCTCTTACGGGACATCTTCTTATCTTTGATCGGCCTGATAGCATGCAGAGATGGGTTCCTCCGTGTAATGCTTCGGTTGTGCGAAAATCTCTTATTACGCTAATAACTAAGTGCAGAGCACTCTTGCTACGATAGTTCTAAAATCCATGAAACCACGATGCGGCTCTTTGTCTTCAATTGCGAGGTTGCTCATCGGAATCATCATTGATCTGAATTTCTTTACTCTGCCCTTCCAATCGTGAGAGATGGTCGGCTACTAGATTTTCAATCCCTTTCTTATCTTTAATTTCTAGGTCGAACTCCTGGAGTAGTAACACCCATCTTATCAGTCTCAGTTTCGCGTCCTTCTTAGTTGTCAGGTACTTTATGGTTGAATGGTCGATGTGCCTTATTACCTGTTGCGATTAAGTACAGCGGGAGAGACTGTCAAGCCTTGAGCCACAATAATACATAGTTCTTTCGGTTGTTGCATGGTGGGTTGCGCATCATTCGCGTCTACATTCCATATAATAGATAACCTGAAATGTTCTTTCCTTTTGGCCCTATACGCCTATTGCGTGGTCGCTCGCATCTACGTTAGTTGGGAAGATTAGTCCGTTGCTACTACCGGTAGGTGTTGATGCAATTTATGTTTAGAAACAAGACGCTTTCGGGCATTGATCATCCAAACTCAAGGCAGCTTCTTGAAACAGCGGATTAAACCAGGAAGCCAGCTCTTTTGGAATCGCTATGAATCTCTTGTAGAATCTTGTGTGACCTAGAAAGCTCCTCATTCATTTCACTAAAGATGGGGGCAGTAGCTTCTCTATTGTTTCAATCTTGGCTTTATCTACCTCGATTCTTCTTTCTGATATCCGGTGCCCCAGTACAATGCCTTCCTTCACCATGAGTGACACTTTTCCCAATTCAACACAAGGTTGGTTTCCTCACATCTTATCAGTGCTTGTCTCATGTTCTCCAGGAAATTATCAAAGGATTTCCCTAGCATAGAGAAATCATCCATGAACATTTCAATTGTTCTCTTGACCATGTCTGAATGGCCCATCGTACGTGAAAACGTGCCGGTGCGTTACATAGCCAGACATTGCCCTAAGCAAGCGTACCATACAGACGCAGCCGTATTGTTTCTCTTGGTCCTCAGAGTGATGTAATGGTCTGATTATAACCAGAATTGTAACACCCTAGAAATATACCTAGTTGTTTCAACATGTTTAGGGTATGTTGTAAGCATAATTGAATTTTTAGTACATTTAATTCGAAAATATGGAAAGTTAGAAACCCGAAAATTTTATACAACGAAAGGACAAAATCGTAAATTGTCCAAAAAGGGGTATCAAAGACATGGGTTAATAGAATTAGAGGCCAAAGTATAAATAATAAGAATTGTAATGTAATTAATGGAAGTTGGAGGACTAAAAGCTAAATAATAAAAAACCTTCATTATAAATGGAGTAATGGGACAAAAATGCATTATTTTGGTCTCGAAGACAAAGTGTCTGGGAAGGAGAGGAAGAGGAAGGAGAAGAAAAGGAAGGAGAAGAAGAGGAAGAAGGAAAAGCAAATCCAAGGTATGGATTCTTGCATACATGACTTTGGTATGATTTTTGTACAAGAATTTCTTGGGTATGATTGTTAGGGTTTACCTTGAAGAGTAAATTGGTTCCCTTTTCTAGGGTTTTGTTAGGAACACATCCTAACTCTAGAATTAAGGGAAGTTGGGTTGAAAAATCCCTAGTTGATCATAATTAAATGAAATCCTTCACAATTCCAAAGTTTTGGTAAATTGGGTGAATCTTTGGATTCTTTGTCTAATTAAAAGTATTAGGGGAGTTGTTTGGAGGGTTCCATGTTAGTTTTTGATGAAGGATGTAATATAGGTGATCACATGGAAGAAAGTGCATGAAAAATGGGAGAAAAATACACATTACAGGCAATTTTAGGTGACATGTACAGTACACCACAGGCGTATCACAGTCAGTTGTGGTTGTCATTTGCGACATGTGCCGTGCAATTGAACATATCTTTTTATACACCTGCTACATTTACAATGAGTGTTCGTATTTATGCATGCTTGCTCATTTCTTATTCGAATTGAGTGATTTAAGTGGATAATTAAACTAGACGAGGAGAACCAAACATCGAAATAGACCTCGGAATTCTAACTCTAATTGGCCCGAAAATTCACTTTCAGTGGGGCCGTATTCGACGAGTGCGCCGGTTTGCTCATAGAGTAGTCAGTTGTTTCGGACGTATCTTGAGATTCAGTGCTCGATTTGGGTGATTCCAATTGGAGGAGAACCTTTAGCACCTTAAATTTAAGAGAATTTACCAAAGAGCCAGTGTCAAATATGGAGTCAAGGCACTGGAAAATGAGTATTTGACATCGCCGGGTGGAATCGGTAAATTGACTAGTTTGGCATAAAAATGCCATAACTTTAGTTTTGGATGATCAGTGGAATGATTCCAATTTCTAAGTAAAATAGATTCAAAGAGGACTAGAATATATGAATGATGTGTGAATACAGCATTATCTTGTGCAAGTATGTGAAATGTCATATGTAATGAAGTAACGTGAAAATATATGAAATCTGAAAATATATAGTTGTGTTCATGAAACATAAATATGTTATGAAATGATGGCTGAAAGCGTGACCATGAGTGAAATACAGCATGTCATGAACACATAATGTGGCTAGAATATACATTATAAGATAGTAAATTCTTGAACTCATATAATTAAAGAAATGCCTAAAGGCCGCGTTATTGAATGACGCTGCTTTGTATTGCATTGGCCGGATACGTTTAGGACTTGGTGCTCCCAGTGGTGCAACAACACTCTCGACATGTTTGAAGCACATTAGCGCGGTACTCACGATTAGTGCCGGTACTCACGATTAGTGCGTGACATTCTCTGTCGGTCTTGGCACTCTGCCGTGCTCTGACGCCAATCTTGTATAAAGTATCTTGAATCTTCGTGTGTTGTGTGCCCCCTCATTTATTATTCTTGGTCTAGGTATTCCTTTAGTTATATGAAAATAACTTTGAATGATGAATAAGATAAATAGATGTGTATCGTTACGTCTGTAATACACAGTGGGTATCTCACGAATAGAGTGGTTACGTAACTCCTACCAGTCGAATAAGCATAAACCTGTTATAAGTATAAGTACGTGTATAAGTCCATTATATGAATGCATGGAAATTGTGATATTCCTTATTGTTATATGCTGATTATAAATGTGTTTATGCATACCATATATTTTCCCACTAAGCGTAAAACAGCGCGGGTTTTTAATGTCAGGTGTGGAGTACGAAGAAGGAGACGGTGATCTTGCGCATTCCATTGGGCCAGCACGCGAGTAGGAGTTCATCATTGTAGGTCTGTCTTCCCGATCCAGGTTAATGTAATATATAGTTTTGAATATATAAATGGGACTCGATCTTTGTATATGTGACCTTTGTAACCACCACTACAATGGTAGCTTTATTTTGAAATCTGTATATAATATTTTGATTATGTTATAAATTAGCACCAATGTACGAAAAAAATGCGAAAGTCGATGTATGGTCTCGCACCGGACCCGGTCGGATGCGCCCATTCGGGTCGGGTGAGGCAGGGGTGTGACACGAATGCTCGTCTAAGAGAAATAGTAATGCTCATGCCTGCCAGGTCGATCACAGCATCGATCGAGAATAAAAGTGAAATGATATTTTCTAGTTGCCTTATTTAATTTCAGGTAGTCTGTGTGCCAAATCCTCCACCTGTAACTATTCGAGAGGTGTAATGGGTGTTCTGAGTCCATATCCTTCCATAGTCCCTCCTTTTTGGGACAACACATCTTGAGCTTACCTGAACTATCTAAGATGGGGTAGATCACTCCTGCATCTAACCACTTCAATACCTTTTTTCTTACCACTTTCTTCATTGTTGGGTTTAGTCTCCTCTAAGCTTCTACTGATAGTTTGTGCCCATCCTCTAATAGGATCTGGTGCATACACATGGAGGGGCGGATCCCTTTCAAATCAGCTAGAGACCACCCGATAACATTCTTGTGATCTCGAAGCACTCTCAAAAGCTTCTCTTCTTCCACTGCTGTCAGAGATGCTGATATGATAACTGGTAGGGTTGAGGATTCCCCTAGGTACGCATACCTCAAGTGACTAGGGAGTGGCTTTTGCTCCAACTGTGGTGGTCACTCAACCGAGGGCATTAAAGTCTGAGTGTTCTCTCCCAACGACTCATAATACTTCCTCCTATTCGGCTGGAAGGAGTCCATCCACTTCACATACTCTTTGGCCTTTTCACTTAGTTCCTCCTTAGCATTTTGCACAAGGCTAGCCTTCAAAGGGTCAGTCAAACCACTATGGCTAGGCACTATAGCCTCTAATGCCTCTATCATAAAGCATGCATCGCTCTCCGCTGGATGCCTCATCGCATTAAATACACTAAATCGACTCTCCATCATCCCGCACTCTTAGTTTCAAATTTCACTTTTGCACATCAATCATAGCCCCACCTGGGTCAAGAATGGTCCGCCAATATGATGGGTATCTTTATCTTCCTTCATGCTCCAACACTAGTGAAGTCATTGGGAAGATAAACTTGTCTACCTTTACTACACATCTTCATCACTCCCGAGGATGTTTTAATGGGATCTATTTGCCAAAACAAGAGAGACTGTAGAGTAGTCTAGCTTCACCTAAACCCAGTAGTTTGAAAATGGATAAAGGCATGAGGTTAATGCTGGCTCCCAAGTCACATAAGGCTCTCTTAAAGATCGAGTTCCCTATCGTACAGGGGATTGTGTGAAGGTTTTTAAAGTTCAAAACAAAGTTTGCAGCGAAAGATTTTTAAAGGTCTTTTTACGATCCTATGGTACATGCATACTAATCAACAAACAATAAAGAATAATTACATCAATCAAATTAAGGAGATTTTTCTGACAAGTAGGGTTAACAACTCAAGATCCTTTTATTTTATTTTTTTCCTATTTTCCACGATCTTCCAAGCCATTCCTCTTCACTACAGGGTATGTGTGGGGCGCATGATTAATGAAATGTTTTGTTTTTTAGGAACCTTGATGTCTCACCACATGAGATCGAGAGGGTTGGACATGGAGACAAAAGTGAAACTCTTTCTCTATTTTTCGTCTAATTTTATCACCCCTCGACTGGTTTTGCCTCTATTTAGTAATATGCCTTAAATTGATCTCTACCATTGGATCATGTATATTTAAATATTGAATTAAAATTAATTCAAATTAAGTAATTGGGTAACAAAGAGATTAATTTTTAAATTAATGTTTCATCCATATAATAATTACTATTAATTAATTAATTTAATACTTAATTAATGTTATTAATTTCTCAAATTAACCGTTTAATCTATATATAATACTATTAATTAATTAATTGAATAATTAATTAATTAGTATAATAATTATTCAATAATTACTAAGATAGTTATGAAACAATGTATTTTTAAGCAAACTATGCCCTCAAAGGGATTTCTTTAAGAATTTAATCTTGAATATATTTTACAGAGAAGTAATTCTGGGACTAAGTGGACCGCACTTAAGTCTAATAAATTTGATAATTAATTAAACTTTTTAATCAATTAATCTAATTTATTAGTTATAGTATTATTCCAATTAAAATCGAAATCAACTCTTTGTAATTACAGTAATAATTTACATAATGATACCTGCGCCCATTGATATGATCATTACATACAATTCAATGCTCCAAAATTGATCCATCATTGGGAAATAGATGAAACACTGCTTGCCCTCTAGTGACATTCTTTATCCTTAAGTTCCATTAATTCACTTGTAAATAGTTAATTATAAACCCAAGTATAAATTAGAGCGCTCAAATTGTTCGGGCCTGTGACTAACACTTATGAACCAATTACATCCCAGCTCCCCTCAAGAAGGGGTTTGGATTCTATATCTGTAGGACATGTTCCCCACTAATTTCCATCTCAATGGGACTTCCAAGACATAAGTATTGGGCTTGTCTTAGGATGCATCAACCTATGAATCAAAAGACCTAATTGAAATAGATGAGTCCATGGTTACTCAGGATGAATATCACCGGTATATGATCATCTAGTATTACGGTTTAAACGCTTAATTGTAACGGTATATTATTTTAAGAGTTTAATCAATGTCCGGTCATGTCCTATGTAATCGATTACATAAAGCACTCCATTTTAGCTGTCAATACATTGGGTAATCCGTATCATGATTACCGTATTCTAATGTTCAAAGTGGGACCGTACTAGTAGTATTAGATCAAAGATCCCTACTTTTGATTTATTACGGACAAATAGTTTATTATCTATAATCTTGATCATCTCATATATATAACTCAAGTATATACTAATATTTATATTACATTAATAAACTTGAGATTTTCTCTCGATATTTACTAAATTATACAACACATGTATAAAGAATCAAATGTAGAAAATTGTTTTCATGAAGGCATAAATTACATGCTTTAGGCACCATGCCCAACATTGTGGAAGTCGCTTGGATCCTTCACCCAGGCAATTTCCGCGCGGCAGCACGCACTCTCAAGAAAATCACCGCCTCAAATTCCGATAACCTTATTTTCGAATAGTATATCTTTCATGAAATTTGAATAGTCGGCATCTCTGTTTCAATGCATCTGCGAATGGAATGTTGATATGCAGTTTCTTAAACACTTCCATGAATTTAGTAAACTGCTTATCTAGTTTATTCTGCCTCAAACACTGGGGATATGGTACTGGTGCATAGGTTCGCTCGTGAGCTACCGTTTCGCCTCTTCATCCGTTGTCTCGCTAGCCTCGGGGGCTACCCCGCCTCCGACCGTCGAACTGTGCCACTACCTCGCTTCCTTCTCTTACTACTGGTGTGGCCTCGTAGCTAGCTCCCACCACTTTAACGTGGATAGCCTTAACATGTTCCTTACCTTCACCCCTATGGTTTTTCTCTAAATTGCTTGGCAAGGAACCTTAGTTACTCTCTCGCTAGTATATTAGCTGATATTAAATCATTTTGCACATCCGTGTTTCTAACCGGTGGTGCCCGATTATTCAATTGGGTGGCCTGAGCCCCCGCATATTCGCCTTTGTCTCATTCATAAAGGCAGATGAGAAGTAAAGCATTTGTGAAGAAGTGGCTCGTTCCAAATCCATCTTTTTCTCCGGTGGCTGTCGCTCACCCTGGGAGCATGGGCATGTTGTTAAGATTGTTCCATCCATAAGACCCGCTCCGGTTATTACACCACCCTTAGTCAATTCTGCCCTGATAATTGCTGCTCCCATATCCACTCCCCGCCGTTGCTAATTAAACCTTGACACATACTGGGCATGCTCTACTGTTTGCTGTCCTCGAATGACATTCTGTACTACTGTGTTGTCCTCTATAGAATTCGCATAACTCCCATGGATTGGTCTAAACGACATTTACGGTACCTTGCTGTTTAGTGAGCTTTTTAGTGAGTTGCATGACATGAGTAACCAAATTGTTGAGGACCTCGTTATCTGTGCCTCCCATAGCCTTTCCCAGTGTAATCATATCCTTAGGCCACTGATTGCTGTTAGTAGTTGTATCTTCCAGGATTTCATATGCTTGGTCCGTAGTTTTCTTTATTAGTGCACCCCCTGCAGAGGCATCTATAACTGTTCTGGTCACATCCCTCTAGCCGTTATAAAAAGTGTAGACTTGCATCCATCTGGTTAGCCTGTGGTGTGGACACCTCCTTAACAATTTATGAAATCTCTCCCATGCTTTGCCCAAGTTCTCTCCCTTCGCTGTCTAAAAAGTACGATTCAGATCACCGGGGTAATCTCTCACGTGCAAGAAAGAATCCTTGTCATGAACTTTGCACTAAGTCGCCCATGAAGAATGGAATCCGTGGCTAAACCGCCGGCCAAGATTTAGCCTGACCGCCCAGCGAGCGAAACAATCTCACCGAGCTCTTCCGTCACCCCATCAGACACTTTATCGGTCACATAGCTGGCGGGTTAGATGCACATTTGATTCTCACTTGGCAACTGCGGAATGTAGATGTTATGAAGCATCCGCAAGGTTACTCCATTTCACTTCAAAGTTGTTCATTCGAATGGGTGGTCTCTGATAGCAGATTGAACAACCGGTAGTTTTAGCGCTTAACCTTCTTGCAACATAAACGGATCATCTAGCTGTATAAATGGCCTAGGCACATAATTCCTACCATTATTCCCATTGTGACCCCCTTGCGACTAAATTTTGTTCTTGGTCCTGATCTTGCCCTTCATTGTTCTTCATGGTTGCTAGATTTCTTTGATGTGCTTATCTTTGTTCTCTACTTAATCAATGTAAGGTTCTTTCTGGTTCAGGATTAAACGGAAGTAGTTCAACTTGACCCTGTCTTCGCATACATTCACAATAACCTTCACTGTAATCACAAGCATAAGAGCAAAGACCAAATTACAAACACTTATATAAACAAAATAAAATAATAAAATAAAATAAAATTCCAGAGTAATATCGAATTGCACTATTGTCAATATCAACACGAAACTTCTCCCCGGCAACGACGCCAAAAACTTGATAGCGCAAAAGCGTGATGTGTGACTTGATAAACCGGTAGCGCCATCCGCCGCAAGGCACGCCACATATCAAGTAACATAATGTACCTAAGTACCTGGAGCATCGACCAAGGAGAAGTAAGGCCGATCATTGTGAATCGGCCCTACGATATTATATGGACTTAAACTCTTAATGAATTTCTAATTAATGTATTAATTAAACTAAATCTAAATAACTTTGCGGAAATATTTTCAGGAAACTAGGTTTTGCCTCCCCGCTACATTTGATGGATTATTGCCTAGAGGAATTATTATTCGGGCCTATTAATGAATTCCTCGATCAGGTGATCGCGTGCCTACGAGATATCCTATCTCGAGGTATATCCACCTATTTCACAGAGGGTCAGTGCATCTCCGCCCACCTCGGACTCGAAATGCTTAAATGCTCAGTCCCTAATCGCCACACTTGGAATCTGGATATCTCTATTCGTCGACACCAGCGTTGCTTATTTCATATCCCCGGGAACTTTATCTCGATCTCGAATACCTAAAGAAGATCATGTCAATGTCGCTGTGACATTACCATGAAAATAAATCACATACGTAAAGCAATTCGATATAACTCATGAATAAACTAAACAAAATAGAATTAATCGCTAATGCTTATAACTGTAGCAGGGTTCAACAAAACCCTAGAAATAAATCTAGAACATAACGAAAATTATTACAAGCATAGTTTTATAAATCATTAATAGTTTTGAGAAGAGAAATACAAAGACACGAGTTTTTACGACCTCTCGAGTCGCTCCTGCTTCGTGTTCCGCTCCTCGTCCGTACATCGCTTGATATCTCGAAAATTGGGTCTCCCATGCTTTTTATAATTCTGATGCAAGAATCGCGGAAACGTCGTAACATTAAGCTGCTCTTTGACTTTAACGTCTGTTGACCAAATGTCGCGACGTTGCAACGTCACGATGCTGGAATGCCGCGACGTTGCTGCTGGGTCTTCACATTTCCAAAAAGCTTTTGAAAACCACCATATTCACCTACAATGCACAAAAGACCCAAAAACCAGATATTGGGCAATAATGCACTTATTAGTATATAAAATAGAACTAAAACATAGTAAAGATGTGGGTATGACATGAGTGTTTTAGACACTCATCACCATGTCATTGCCTCCAAGTCTCTTGAGGCTTTGACCCAATCCCACCACTTGGGATCAAATCACAGCATTTCTGAATGCGCTAGCCTTATCCTCAGGGCATCTGAGGCATCCCAGCCTCCAAGACCTTGCCAACTTGTCGAACCACGATCGCCCCGTCTGCCCCTCCCCTTTCGGGCTGGGTCGGAGGATGATGCGCCTTAAACCTCCGAAGGTTACTTCCTGGCCCTCCCCGTCCACAAGCACTAGCCCGTGCAATGGTGGTGGCCACAACACTCGCCCCTCGCGCAATCCAGAGCGCCAGAACGCCTACTAGCCCCATGAAGGCTCGTCAGTCAAAGGCCTATGGTGGTCAAGCCGCTTCCACCCACCGCCCCTCAACCTCCTCTTCCCTGACTAGTCATCTACATATGTTAGATAGCAATTTCCATCATACCGGGTATCCCAAAGAAATAGGGATCAATCATAAACTTTGAGATTTCTCTCCTTATCTAACTAGTAGTGCATATGCCAACCACTAATAGACACCAAATCCTGAACTATTCTGCTATTTTACTTTTTCCGAACCCTTAAGGTTATGTTTTCTAACCTTTGTGTTCCTCTTTTCCTATATACAATTTACCATGTATATAATTCACACAACACAAATCAATTAGTCATGTAACACAAACATGAAACACACAATGTATGCAATGGTCTAAACTCATGCCCATCAAGCCCTAGGTACTCACATACCTATGCTCTGATGCAAGCTGTGACATGAGAACACAATGGATCTAATGACCTAAACCCATATCCATCAAGCCCTAGGTAACCGTATACCTAAACTCTGATACCAAGCTGTGACGCCTTAAAACCTAGGGGTCTCATTGACCAACCGTCAACATGCGAAAATACTACCTTAGGTAATCATATACCTAAGCTTTAATACCAAACTGGTATCAAATACCTATGGATACCGAGTAACTCGATACTACCTCGTTATGTCCCATTTACTGGGATCCATTTATTTACATTTAAGTTAAAATATGCTAAATTACATTAAACAAACAGAAGAGTTCGATCACAACTCTCTTACCATTATTACATACCGGAACTAGATTGTTCCAAAGTTTTACAAAAATATTTATCAAAGCCACATGTTGGCTTTCTTCACAATTGTGACCTTGAATGAGCTCCGTCCACCGGTGTACACCCTGCACCCGAAATGTTTTCCCATATAGGGTGAGCCATGCCCAGTAGAGAATATTTCCTATAGAGGCTACTCCCCACCTAAGTGCACATGCGATGGTCATGTTCCACACATTCACATTCACATTCCAAGTAAAAACATGCAATTTATACTATGGATTCCTACATGTCATGCCATGAAATGAGATGAGACTCAATCATGTACCACGCCCCGAGTCCTTACCAACTCCTACCATTTTCGAGTCCTTACCGACTCCCACCACACAATATGAATGTCAATGTGTGATAAAACACATCATTTGTGGATTACATCAAATGATCATTTTACAAAACAAATTTATTTGCTTTCAAACCAAAAGCTTTTTGGATGTTACACCTCAATGATCATTTGTATACAAACTTATATGTCTTTTATGGGCAGCGAATTTTCGAGGTCCCACCGTAGGTTTTGCACGTCTTCCGAAACTTTTTGGACTTTCACAATAGGAGTGTCTAAACCAGTTCGGGTCTTTCACTCGAGGGAGAATCTAGACCTTCTTGTTATTACCCGACACAAGTTTTCTTTACCATTTCATGCTATCAGGATCAGTTGACTTCATTCAATCCAGATCGAGCCCACCTACCATCACCAAACATGCTTGTCGATTTTCAACTCGCGACTCACACTCATTCAATGCGATGTCCCCGTGCATATGCAATGTAATGCATCATTGCATATTATGTCATGGCACATTATAATAAATGCTACATGTGAAACACAAACCACACTACTCACCGGGTGTCATGGACAATCACATCACTTGCATATGACTTCCATACATCCTTTCATTTATGACAATATATTATACACTCATATATCAACATCAACATACAACATGTCATTCTATGTTCAAGCAATGACACACACACAATCAAGCCATATAATGGCCATTCGCACAATGAAATTCATCACATGTCAACACATTAGAACACACATATTGACATCCAAACATGCCACCCCTTAGTCAAGCAATGACACACACACAATCAAGCCAAATAATGGCAATTTGCACAATGAAATTCATCACATGTCAATACATTAGAACACACATATTGACATTCAAACATGCCACCCCTTAGTAAAGAAATGACACTCTTAAACAAGTCATATAATGGCCCCGAAGCAAGCCCCAAACAATCATAAACCGAGCCACGAGATCAACCCCAAATAGGCCATGAACACAAGCCTTAACATAGTCATAGGCTCGCCTAGGCGTAGCTTACCTTCACCTAGGCGAAGTGGTTCGCATAGGCAAGCAAAACCCTCACCTAGGTGAACCAGAGACTCCACGATCCTGTCCTCGGGCTAGCCTAGGTGATGAGTGCCCAAAACACTCATGATATACCCATGTTTTATCATGTTTTCGCTTTCCATTTCATATAGTAATAAAGTGTGGTTAATACTACCTATATCTCGATATTCGGCCTCTTGTGCACTCTTGAAAAATGCAAGATTCGAGGTTGTAATGGAGACTCAAGAAGGAGAATGGATCTCAGCCCAACGCTGCGACGTCGTCAGCCTTAATCGTTGAGATTTGAGATATGAGGCAAGCGAGTTTTGAATGCAGGAGGAGAGACACATCAAGGATCGACTCTAAGGCGTGAATCGAGAGACTGAGCACTCCCGTATTTGCAGGCTTCTTTCTCAAACACTTAATATCCAAGACTTTATCGCTGTAATGAACATTAATATGTTCTAGCTTTATTTCTAGGGTTTTGTTGTACCCGCATTCATATGGATTAATTATTAATGCCATTATATTCAATAGATTAATGGATCGTATATCGACTTGCTTTATTTTCTGCGATTTAGTTACATGGTGGTGTTTGGCCAACATTGGCATGTTCTTGCTGGGAATCTAATATCGAGAGATAAAGATTCCTAGGGATCCGAGTAAAGCGACATTTAGTGAATTGGAGAGTAGAGATCTCCCGATTCCAAGTGTGGTGATTAGAGTTTAATCATTTAATCGTTTTGTTCCGCCAGAAAGTAGACGCAATACACCCTACTACGAGATACAGCGAATATACCTCGAGGATATCTCTGCAGTAACGATCAACTCACAAATATGAATCCGCAATGCACCGAATAACAATTTACTCCAGTTATAATCCATCGAATGTGGCAGATAAAACCCTAGTCTCCATCAATTGAGTTAGCAAACATTCTAGGGTAAGTTTTTCTTTACCCTAGTCATAATTCACTTGAATTCTAGGTTCGGATAATATTCTAAGCCAATTCCAATATTCGATACACTTCTCCTTATGGGAATGACACTTGACAAGCCACTATACTACGTAATCTCGATGCATATACTCGCGTGTACGGGCCTACGTTTTACATTAATTTACACAACTATCCCGAGCCCGTCAAGTTTTTAAATAATACTATAGGAGAAGCTTTCAGGTTGATATCGATAATAACAAGTAATTAGATTTTACTTTCGATCAATTTTTTTGCTTTATTTTATTTAATTTATTTTATTTTGTTTACACAAGTACTAGAATCTGTCTGCTTCTTCAGGTGCAACAGTAAAGTAAAGGTTGATTTGTGTGCATGCGAAGACGGGGTCAAGGTGAACTACTTCTGTTTGATCCTGATCCAGAGAGAACCTTAAACCGATTACGTAGAGAGCAAAGAGAAGCACACCAGAGAAATCTAGCAGTCATGAGGAACCATGAAGAGCAAGATCAGGGCTAAGAGAGGAATGAGTCGAATGGGGGACATAATGGAAATATTTGTAGGAATTATGCTCCCAGGCTAGTCATACAGCCAGATGATCCTTATATGCTACTTTAAGAGCTCAGATACTCGCTACTTGTTCGGGCCATTATGACGAGACCACTCCATACAATCAAATAACTTCTCGAAGTTGAAAACAAGCACTCTACGATGCTTTAGAACATCCAAATTCCATGGGCTATCAAGGGAGAATATGAACACATGCATCCATGCAACCTCATCAAGCATGTACACTGGCCAAATACAATTTGGTAATAGAAGAAGAGCTTGTATCGAGACTGCTCGTCCATCAGTGATAAAACTAAACGTTAGTTGACTAGCCAACCATTAGATTCCATTACCTCATGGAATGATCTGGGTGTGTAAATTCCTAAACAGTTTTTCCTTTCAAAGATCGCTAATAAATCGGTGTAAGAGATTAACACTTTGCATGCTGTATAGGGAGAACTCGCTAGCTTCCTGGAGAGATCTCATGAACTGTTAAGGAGGTGTCTACATCACAAGCTTACTAGATGGATGCAAGTCCACACATTTACAACTGGCCCGAGTGATCTCACTGTAATGTAATATAATGCCTTCAAATAAGGGTACTTTGATGAAGAAGACTATAGACTAAGCGTATGGAATCCTAAAGACGCACACTAATAGCAACCAAGAGCCCCAAGGATAGCTAATACCGAGGAAGCCGTGGGAGGCAGATGTAGGTCCTTAGCACTCGTCAATCATGTCACAAGAACTCACTAAACAACTACAGAGGCAAAGAAGGGTGCTGTAAATTCATTCGCACTAACCCTCGAGATGGTAATCCATGTCGAGGACAAATACAATATTACCTAATGTCGGCGAATAGATGACAAGAATTAGCATAGTATGTTTCAGATTTAATCAAAACATAACAACAAGGTCGCATGGAGGTAGCACTATCGTAATCGTAACTGTATTAAGGTCGGGCGTAATAAATCGTGAACAATTTAACTATGGTCGAGGACTAATCAGAACATAATACCACCACCCCAAGTGAGCAAACCGCCATCAGAGAAAAAAGTGGACTTGAAAGAAGCACTAGCTCAAATGCTAACTTCCCATACAACCTTTATGAATGAAACAAAGGCGACTATGCAGAATCAATCAACCCAACTGAATAACCAAGCGGCTCAGTTGAGAAACTTGAAGGTGCAAATGAGCCAAATGGCCACTTTGTTGATTGAGAGGCAACAAGTTTCTTTGCAAAGCAATTCAAAGGTAAACCCGAGAGGAGAAGGCAAAGGACATGTTAAGGCTATCACCTTAAGAAGCGGTAGAGAATTAGTAGTACTGGGGCAACCACCAGTAGTAAGAGAAATGGAAACTGAGGAGGTAGATCAGGCCAGCCCGAAAGATCATATGCAAGGGGAGCTGCCCCAAGAGAAGAAGCCACTAGAGAGATCAGATGGAAGGAAAGAGACCGAGAAACAAGCATGTATATATGAATCCACTACACCAGTCCCGTATCCTCTCGTTTAAAGAAGAATAAATTGGACAAGTAGTTTACCAAATTAATGGAAGTGTTTAAGAAACTGTGATATCAATATTCCGTCATAGACGATTGAATGTATGCCCAAATTTATGTCAAATTTATGAAAGATACTGGCCAAGGAAAAGAAGGTTATCGTATTTCAAAATGTTGAACCTTACTCGTAAAAATGCACAAGATTCACAAAGGAAACTACCACATAAGCTGAAGGATCCAGGCAGTTTTAAAATCCCATGTAATATAGGGAAATCGATCTTCAAGAGAGCCTTATGCGACTTGGGAGCCGTGCATAACCTCACGCCTTTACCTATCTTCGATGGTCAGTTAGGTGAAGCTAGACCTACGACCGTCACTGCAATCAAGTGGATAGATCATTGAAACATCCATGGGGAGGAGAAGACAGGTTAGTAAAGGTAGATAAGTTTATCTTCTCACCATTTCATGTTGTCGACATGGAGGAAGATAAATGATACCCCATTATATTAGGAAGACCGTTTCTAGCAACTGGTAGGGCTATGATTGATGTGTAGAAGGGAGAACTGAAATTAAGAGTGCAAGACAATGAGGTCAGTTCATGTATTCATCGCGTTGTGCAAAAGATCCGGGCCAGAAATGATGATATTTTGGCGTATTTATGCAATGGGAGGCCATATAATGTCTACCATAGTTGGTTCGACCGACTTTCGAGACTAGCCTAGTGTAGAATGATAAGGAAGAACTAGGTGAAGAGGTCGAATAGTTTGTGAAATTGATGGACTCTTTCCAACCGAATAGAAGAAAGTATTACGAGTCGTTAGGAGAGAACACCTAGACTTCAGTGCCTTCAATTGAGCAACCACCACAATTGAAGCAAAAGCCACTACCTAGTCATTTAAGATATGCTTATCTAGGGGAATCCTCAACCTTACCAGTGATCATATCAACATCTTTGACAGCAATAGAATAAGAGAACCTTTTGAGAGTACTTCGAGATCACAAAGATGCTATCAGATGGTCTCTAGCCGATTTGAATGGGATTCACCCCTCTATGTGTATGCACCGGATCCTATTAGAAGATGGTCACAAACCTTCAGTGGAGGCTCAGAGAAGACTCAAATCGACCATGAAGGAAGTGGTAAGGAAAGATGTATTGAAGTGGTTAGATGCAAGGGTGATCTACCCCATTTCAAATAGTTCGTGGGTAAGTCCAATATAGGTTGTTCCTAAAAATTGAGAGACCATAGTGATAAAGATGAATAACGACGCTCTCTCTATCAGCCATGGTGGAGAATCAGATAGACTACCGTGGTTGAATAACGAATTCAGAAAAATCATTTCCCACTTCCATTTATGGATCAAATGCTGGATAGGCTGGCAAGGCATGAGTATTATTGTTTCTTGGACGGGTATTCGGGCTATAATCAGATCGCTATATCTCCGGAAGACCAAGAGAAATGACATTCACGTGCCCGTATGGTACATTCCCATTTAGGCGAATGCCATTTGGATTATGTAACGCACCAAACACATTTCAGTGTTGCATGATGGCTATATTCTCAGACATGGTTGGGAATAGGGAAGTCTTTTGACAATTGTCTTGAAAACCTAAGACAGGCACTCATATGATGTGAGGAAACTAACCTTGTGCTGAATTGGGAAAATTGTCATTTCATGATGAAGGAAGGCATTATACTAGGGCACCAGATTTCAGAAAGAGGAATTAAGGTAGATAAAGCCAAGATTTAAACAATAGAGAAGCTACCTCCCCCATCTTCAGTGAAAGGAATAAGGAGCTTCCTCGGTCACGCAGGATTCTACAGGAGATTCATAGAGGATTTTTCCAAAATAGCCAAACCTTTGTCGAATCTGCTAGTTCAAGGAGCCCTTTTTGAATTTGATAATTGGTGTATGTAAGCTGTTTGCTTTCAAGGAGAAATCGTGTCAAGACAACACAGAGTAGCACCAGATCGACCTCCTTTGAACTAATGTGCGATGTGAGCAACTACGTAATAGGGGCAGTACTGGGTCAAAGAGGGAAAGAACATTTCAGGTTATCTACTATGCGAGCCGGACTTTGAATGATACGCAACTAAAATATGCAACAACTGAAAAAGAACTTTTGGCAATTGTGTTTGTGTTTGACAAGTTCCAACTATACTTGATTGGTAACAAGGTAATAGTGCACACCAACCATTCTGTCATAAAGTATCTAATGAATAAGAAGGACGCGAACCGAAGACCGGAGCAGCGGGTGTTACTTATCGCAAGGAGTTTGATCTAGAGATCAAAGATAAGAAAGGGACTAAAAATCTAAGAGCGCATCATCTCCTCATTATCGAAGGGCCTAGTAAAGAAGTTCAGATTAATGATGATTTTTCTGATGAACTATCTAGCAATTAAAGATATAAAGCCGCTTGCCTCGTTCGTGGATTATGAACTACTCTAATACAAAGTGCCCTTACTCAGAGTTTAGCTATCAAGAAAATGATTTTTTGTACACTCAAGCACATTATCGAGGAACCTATTCTCAGATAAGACCGTGTCGATAAGGTAATAAGAAGATGCATCCCAAAGAAGGAAATGGAGAGTATCTTAAATCACTGCCACACTTTAGCATGTAGGGGGTACTTCGAAGGGCAAAGGACAGCTGCAAAGGTACTTCAATCGGGATTCTATTGGCCTAGCCTGTTCAAGGATGCTCACCAGTTTGTGTCTACCTATGATAAATGCCAAAGAATGCGGAGCATATTAAAACGGGATGAGCCACCTTGTGCACCATCTGTGAGGTGTGAGTTGCTCGATATACTGTGGGGATGGATTTTACGGGTCCCTTCCCATTTAGCAACCTATACATTCTTTCGCAATAGACCACGTTTCCAAATGGGTATGCTTAAACCGACCCACACTAATGATGCCAAAGGGTATAAAGTTCCTTCATACTACATATTCACCTAGTTCAAAACCCACCTGCAAGTTGATTATGGGATGGAGGTACCTTCACTCTTACCAAGCCAAAACAGACAACGTATTGGGAAAATATGGTGTTTGGCATCGCACATCACTTGCATACCACCCATAAACTAATGGCAAAGTAGAGGTGTTAAACAGAGAAATAAAGTCTATCTTGGAGAAAATAGTCAATAGCTCGAAGAAAGATCACGAAAGATGTAAGATGCGCCCAGCCCATAGAACAACATTTAAGACACCTTTGAGTGGACGCCACTACAAGCTCGTGAGCTCGAAAACGTGCCACTCTTGCCCGTGGAATCGGAATCACGTGGAGAGCATACGCAACCAGCAATCGAACATGGGATGCAAGGTGGCTTGGTGAGAAACGTATACCAGTCGGTTGAATTAGGAAGAATTCCGTAATGAGGCTTACAAAAATGCTAAGATCTATAAAGAAAATGTTAAGATCTATAAAGAAAAGAAGAAAGCCTAACATGAAAAACATATTGTAAGGAAAGAGTTTGAGTCGGGTCAGCGAGTCCTTTTCTTCAACTCACGACTCAAGCTCTTCCTAGGGAAATTAAAGTCAACGCGCAACAATTGAAGCCATACTTTGGAGGTGACTTTCATGGAAGCAAATAGGCCATCAATCTAAGCACACCGGAAACGGTGAAGTAAGGAATTCGAGCAGACCCGCAATCTCGGGAACATTAAGATTCAGGGAAGTTGAGTTAACGACATTAAACAAAGCGCTACTTGGGAGGCAACCTAAGCCTTTTGAAATTTTTCTTTCATTAGTGCAATTTTGAGTATTTTTTATTATTGCTTTTTGTTTTGATTTTTTTTTTAGAACTCGCGATTTTCTTGGAGTGCATAAACATAACCTAATCGCATTGTTTGTTGTTGTGTTTTCAAGCTCCGAGACCGAAGCACCGATAGAGAGATAGCTCGAGAGACCTATTCAAGGGTTGGAAAAAGGGTTGGAACCTCATTAAGGGAGTTCTCTTTAACCTACAACAGTTTTATCAGAAAATGAATTGAACCTCTCTGTAATGTCGCGACGTTGAGGAAAACTGAAAAAAAACAATCCTTTGTAATGTCACGACGCTGGAAAAAATAATTTTATGTAACTCTCGGGAACGTCACGACGTTGGAAATTTCATCCCTCTATAACGTCGTGACGTTGGCTTAAGTGAATTTCTATAACCCTTGGGAATGTCGCTTACGTCAGTCTCGAACGCCGCGACATCGCTCGCTTATAGTATATTTCATCACTGGATGATGACACTTTACGCATGCTTCACGAGGATGATACAATATTTCTCCCACTCCGGGTAGGAGATTTTTATTTCCTTATCAGAACCGATTAATAAGTGGATAATTGATGGCACAATCGGGAAATATCTTACTTTCCCGTCGTGGAGATTAAGGTTTCCTAATACGATTCCTCACAACACTTTTAGTGGTGAATCTGCTGCTGGGCCTAGCCTGGGGGGATGTCATCAAGGGCCTATTGCTAGTACTGAGCCTGTTTTTAATCCCATTTTAGTTTCAAGGCTCAGCTCGCGCACCTATTATTTCAAACCCCATCGGCCGTCTGTACTTTAACTAAGCGAGCATGCAAGGGTCAGACGCTTCTGATCGTGCTGGAGCATCCACGTGGCTACTCAGAAGGGTTTAATTAGTTTTATCGCTCTTATTGTTTCACAATTTAAGCTGCTTCGCTTCGCCGTTGCGCTTCGAATCGAGCTACTGCCTCTGGCTATTCTACTCAAGGCGATGCTTTTTTGAACTAAGCTTATTCGCTTCCCTTGAAACTGAAATACATAATTTTAAAACTCGAAGCTACTATGGCTCCTTAGTTACTTTACCTTCGAAATCAGCCATATGCATTCAAACCAACAAAGGCTTCTAAACCGAGCCGCAAGGCTTTCTAAACCTAAGCTACATGACATTGAAACTAAGCCACATGGCCCGCTACTTGGCCTCCGAGTAAATAGGTTTCATAATCTGAGCTACCGGGTCTTGGCCACATGAACAGTACTGGGCCTCTAGCTATTCCCGCCTGGCAATTAAGCTCAAAATCGAGAGTCGCTTAGGGCTCCTAAGCTACCGATGAGCTTAAAAGTCATCTATTTTAGTCCATTTTTCTCGCTTGATTTTAACTTCAAAAAAGAATGATTAATATGCGTAAATATGAAGAAACTCACCTAATTTGTTATTCAAAGCAGGAATTTATAAGAAAGGAGATATCATAAAGAGAGACGCAGAAAGTGGCAGATTCAAATGAGAATGACTCGGTTGAATAAAACGGAAGAATGTCAGTAGCTTGAGCTCGCATTGTGGAAGATGATGTCGCACATAAGGGAAATCAAAGGCAAATCGAGCAGTCACGATAAAACCCCAAGTCGTGCAACTATGAATCGATGAAGAAAGAAGATGAGGTCTTACATCACTTCGAGGTCGATGCACTAAACCCGCGCGCGCGGATGCATTGCCGCGGACACCAAATAGAAGTCGCGACATAAGATGTACAATTGACTGAACATTGATGTCGCGACATCAGTCAGAGGTCGCGACATCAACATCGCATCGGTTGTCGCCGGTCACCGCAGGTCGCGACATCAACATCGCATCAGAAGTCGTCGCTGGCATCGCCGAGGTCGCAACATCGCGATTATGAACAATCGCCGACATCGCCGCCACGCCGACATCATGAGCAAAGAGAAGAAGCTGCCGCCAACACCTAAGAAATGGCGACATCGCTTGCACTGAAAGAAGGTCGCGACATCATTGGAACGGCCGCAACAATGCGGCGAAGTGATAGAAAGGTCGCGACAAATGGGTCGCGACATTGTGGAATCAGTAATTTCCAAGGTCGCGACATCAGCCGCTTGTCGCGATATCAAGCATAAGTAGAAGGGTCGCGATATCGGGCCGAGGTCGCTGATATCCAGATAAATAAAAGGTCGCGACATCATACAAGATCGCGACATCAAATACAAGATTAAGGTCGCGATAACAAAGAAGCTGGGCCATACACCGCAAGCCAGAAAACAGTCGCGACATCATTAAGTGGTCGGCTATCACTCATGAACAATTAAGGTCGCGCGACATCATTTACTGTCACGACAAATGTACCTAAGAGATAATGACGACACGCCACGATCAAACAAAGCCTCTGCGACATAATCAAGACAAATAAAGGTCGCTGATGAAAGAATAGATGTCGCGACATCAACAAACTAACTCGGGCTGCTTAACTCAAGTCCAAAAGAGGTGCATCAAATTAGTGGCCCAACTTCGTAACCCTATAAATACGCAAATGCCATGTATGAACCTGTACTAAAGTACTGGAAAGAGAGACTGTCATGAAGGTTCTCGTATTTTAATTTTCTTTGTTTTGTTTTTATTTTTAGATTACTGTTTTTATTTCAAATTCGATCCTAACGTTAATGTTAAAATTTTAGTCGAATGCGTAATTTATTTTCCTTCAAATTACTGACTGTTATTTGAATTTCGCATAAATTTTGGAATTCAACTACTAGTTGCCTATTTACAAATTGTTGACAAGAAGTTATCAGATGGTGTGTAATCCAAAGGATTTAGAAACCCAAATTTTCCATCAATCACTTGGTCATCAAGAATTATTCTTCTGCACTTTATTCACAAAGCCGTAACTTCAGCCAGAACTCACTTGTCGGTCTTGTGTATTTTCTCGTTATCGATCCCAACATCGTTGTCTCCATACTCATTAACTGATCATATTCTGCTTTCCGATTTCCGTGAGGCCCCCGAAAGACACAGAGGAAGGCATTCCTGGGAGTAATGAACAATCTCTCAAGGTATGTTAACCCGATATTGCCTGATCTCAAGGTGCTCAGAAATAAACTACAAACTTTCTTCTCACTTGGAGACGAGAATGGGTTGGGCTTTTTATCAATTTAAGCTTGCAGAGAGTTCACTCGATTCGACAATGAATTCAACTCGCATTAGCAAAGATCTAACTGGATGAAAGAATGAGCTATTCTAATTTTGAGGAAGGGAAACCAAAGATAGTGTAAAACCTATGCACAACTTAATCTTAGGAGCCAAGGTTTGCAGTCCAGCTGTCAGGGTATGAAGTATCGAGAAAGAAAATACTCCAGAACAAGGCAACCCAGATTAAAAGTAAATTTATCTAACACTGCCTTCAGAGTAAACAAAGGAAGATTAGATAATGAACTGGGGTTTGGAGAGATCCAACCGCACTATCATATTCCTTGGACTAAAGCTTAAACTTCAGGAATCATTAAGCAACGTACAAAGGCACTCGCAGAATCGATGTTTCACATTACCGATTTTCAATGCTCCCTTTAAAAGATAATCCGTCACTTAAATTTAAATTTTTATTATTTCAGTATTCAATTTATTTGTTATTAATTCAATTCTTTTTAGTTTTCATTATATTAAGGCTTTAAAGCTGATTTCAATCACCGTTTTAAAGTCCAAATAGTGTGAAATTTGATTAGTCAGATAGTTGATCGACAATTTCGAGATCTCCGTGGGATCGAGCGATTCGGACTTAAATCCATTTTATTACTGTTCGACCAGGCACTCCTGCAGATCTTGATCAAAAGCAGAAGAAATTTATCTAATCTTAAGGAAATCGATTTTAATGAGTATAATTGCAAAGAACATAACAAACAAGTTTCATGGCATTACGGCTGGGATTAGACAATAAATCTTCGTAACGGTGTCACCAGTGTCTGTCCACCAATGCCTACATGGCTCCACGGCTATTCGCATTCCTCAGTTATGCTGTATCCCCCTGAAGCACGTCCTCGAGCCATGGCTCCAAGACTTTCAGCCGCTATGCTCAAAAAACCCGAAAGCATCGCACAGCTCCCGTGTCTGTACTTCAGTTGTTAACAGAACTGCTTACCAGCTCCTAAGGCCGAGGTCTTCCCGAGCCGCTGCTTTCAGAAACCAAGCAAATTGGCCCCAGCGCCGAGGCTCCTTCCTGTCATGGCTCAACCAGCTTTCGGGCTCCTCGAGCTACATGGCCCGTGGCTACTCGCCTTTTGAAATAAGCATGCCCAAGAACCGAGCTTCGGGCCTCTAAGCCACATGGCCCGTGGCTATTCGGGCCTTTGAAATAGCCACACTGTGAACCGAGCCATCGGGCCCCGAACTACTTGGCTCAGGCATATGGCCTTTTGGAAGCAAGATACGCTCACAACCCAGAGCTATCGGCTCCTCGAGCTACTGGGCCCGTGGCTACATAAAGATGTTCAGCTGCTACGCCCGTGGAATCGAGCCACTCTGCCCCGGGCGACGAGGCCTTCCCGAAATGTTAAGCTCGCAAATTGAACTACTAGCCTGGCCGCATGCCTGCCATTCTGGTCGAGCTATTTAGGCCTTCTAAACTTACCGCTAGGCTCCTAAAGGACAGGCTCTCGAGCGCTTGCTTTTGAACCGAGCCATTGCCTCAAGAAATCCCGCCTTCCGGGCTATTCCCGCTCCCGAGCCGTTTGTGCTCTCTCAACCGAGTTTCTGGCTCTCGGGCTATCATACTGAAGTTGAGCTGGCTCCATGGCTACATGGCATGTTCGACCGAGTCACTGGTTCCCCGGGCGCCGAGGCCTTCCCGAAATAAGTGTTCAGAACTTAGCTACTGGCCCCGGGCGCCGAGGCCTCAGCTATTAAGCTCGCGAACCGAAAGCACGGGCTTCCGGCGCCGAGGCCTTCCCCCGAGCCATGCTTCCTCGCAACCGAGCCCCGGGCCCTCGAGCCACGTGGCTTGCGGGCTACATGGCCGTCTGACCGAGCCGCGGGTTCCCGAGCTACTGGCCCGTGGCTACACGGCCTATTCGAACCGAGCCGCCGGGTTCCCGGGCACTGAGGCCTTCCCGAAGCCGCGTTTCAGAAACCGAGCTACTGCCCCGGTTGTTCTCGCTTCCTCTCGGCTATTCCGGCCCCGAAATAAGCAGCTCTCTCAAACTCGAGCCGTCGGTGGCTCCCTGCTATCAGACTTTGCCGAAATTGGCTCGCTATACTACCGGGCCTGAACCGGGTCAGCCGGGCCCCGGGGCGCTCGAGGCCTTCCCGAGCCGTTAAGCTCCGCAAACGAGCCATCGGGCTCCCGGCGCCATACCTTCCCCCGGCCCGCGTTCGCAAATCGAGATTCGGGCCCCCGAGCTACGGGCCTGCGGGCTACACGGCCTTATTCGAACTGAGTCTGGCCCCGAAATACTGCTCAGGCATACCTGGTCAACCGAAATGCTGGCCTCAGCTACTTGGTCTGCATACATGACATGTTCAACTGAGCCGGTGGGCTCGAAGCATTCGCTCCGTACTACATGGCCTGCTCGAATCGAACTGATGGTTCCCGCGCCGAGGCTCTTCCTAAGCCGCAGCTCAGAACCGAAGCATCGGGCGCCAGGCCTCCCGAGCCGTTAAGCTCTACAACCGAGCTCCCGGCTCTGAGCTACTTCGCCCGTACTACATGGCCGGCTTCCGAATCGAGCCGCCCCGAGCTACTTCGCCCGTGGCTATACGGCCTCGCTGAATCGAAGCCGCTGGGCTCCTAAGCTACTTTGGCCCGCGGCTAAGGTCTGCTGAACCGAAGCCATTGACTCGGCGCTACTTGACTCGTGGGCTATATACCTGTTCAACCGAGCCGCGCCCCTGAAGCATTTGCTCCGTGGCTACATGGCCTCGTTCAATCAGCCGCCTGGCCTCGAGCCACGGCCCGCCACGGCCCGTTCGAACCGAAATTACCGGGTTCCCGGCGCCGAGGCCTTCCCCGAGCCGTTAAGCTCGCAACCGAGCCACTCGGCTCCAGCGCCGAGGCCTTCCCCGGCTAAGTCGACTCTCCGCCTCTCGCAAACTCCTCCGGGAGATTACATGGATTTCCTGGGCGCGCTGATCGAACCGGGTCAGTCGACGCAGGTGGTGGTACCGACTCGCTTCCGCCTTCAGCCACCTATCGACCGAGGTGTCCACTGATCAAGTATTCAATCCTTTTAGCCGGATTTGAATTATTTGTCTCTGGTCCCCGGGTCTCGTGTGGAACTCACACATTCGTGTCGCCCCTTCTCGCGAGGTCCGACTCTCATCCGGGATGCACAATTTCAAGAATCTTCAATCTTGCATTTCACGAGGACTCAAGACACTCGAGGCCTCATCGAGGGGTGTATCATAGAGGTGAATACACCACATAGCCAGCCGAGGTGGTCCCCCTACGATCCTCGACATTCCTCACCTCGCTTCGGGACTCCGCTTCTTTCGTTCTCGTCTTCCTGGGATCCGTCCCCGCCCACCGGCCTCTCAGGCATCGCTCTCTTTTTCGTCTTTCTTTCCTTTCGTGTGTAGTGCTTTTCTGCCGGGAGATGGTACTCTTCGCCGCTGATATACTTCTCTGCTTTTGGCAAGGACCCCGGCCATGTCGGGCCCGAGGGTTTTTGAGATTGAACCGTGACGCCCCAACCCGACACACCCAAAGGGGTGTCAAGCGAGGGGTGTCACACCGTGATCGGGACTTTAACCTTTCTTTCTCAGCCGACATGTCCCCTCGTTCTCATTTATATGCACAATTTCTCGTAATAACAAAAAAATTCTTTACATATACATTATACATACCACCATAAAGGGCATTCATTATATTCTATACATATACTAGAGTCCCTTTACTTATCATTACAAACTATACATATAAAATCGTAGGTCATAATGCTATGAGCACCCATCTCCGAGACGGCTCGCGGGCCGCCGATGTGGGCGTCCCGTCCTCTATCCTCGTCTTCTCGCTTCGTACCTACACCTGATTGAACCCGCGGCTAAGCTTTAATACTTAGTGGAACATATACATGGACGACCAATAACATTGATCGTCGCAAGCTTAATCGAATACATTCTTATACTCATACAGATCATATACTTATGGCTTCTAACACTCATCATCTTGTCTAATGCCTTTCATGTGGTTCAAAACATGTGCATATATCATATCATTCCTTATCTATCACATATACTTTGCCTATTTCTTATCATTTTCTTATATCGTATACTTTATCTATTTCATATTATTTCTTGTATCGTATTCTTTGCAAGTTTCCTATACTTTCATGTTCATTTCTTTTCATGTTCGTATACTATACATGTATCATATACTTTCATATCTCAAATACTTTCATATAACCTATCTTATATTGTCTTATACTTTTATCTACATTCTTATACTTTTCATATACTATGATTTTTGTATGCTTTCTATCCGTCTTCACCTTTTCTAGTCTTTTCATCTTCGCCTATGACTTATTACATTCTATGTACTATTACATATATCATTTCATCCCGCACCTATATCATGTCTCCTTTCATGTAGTACCCATGCTATGCCATTCATTTCTTACATATTGTTTTATCATATATTTTCTTATACGATTTTATATCACATATACTTTACACTGGCTGCTTTCACTCGACTATAGAATCACATTCACGGCGTATCCGAGAGGAACTTTATCATGTTTGTCATTCCCTATATTTTCATCTTCAGATTTTTCATATACTATATTTTCCTATGATTTTCATATACCGTGCTTTTCATATATCGTACTTTCATATTACCTGTCAGATACATTTCGTGGTCATCGATTAATTTTATTTCTCAGACTTCATACACTGGGTCATATACTTTTCTCTTTCATATACTGCATTTGTTCATATACTTTCTATGTACTATACTTTATACTTTTCATATAATCGTCATATACACTCCTTCGTCTCCTTTCTTTATACTTTCATGTACTATGCATTTTTTCATATACCGTCATATAATTTTCATTCTTTCTATATACTTTCATGTACTATGTACTTTTCTTATATATCATTATATTTCATATATCACATTCAGACTTTACTTTGCTCTTGTAATCGATAATTATCATCAGATAAAGAGCCGACACGCTTTCCTATATCATATCATATATTCTATACATTTACTCCAGATATACTGTCATTTTCTTTAGGTTTCATGTTCAGAAATACTCAGTTTTTATTACTGAAATAATCGTATTGCACTGATAGTACTTATCACCGTATTTGGTGACAAGGATATCTATCTCAGATGTACCCGAAGGTACTATCACCGTACGACAATGATCTTTATCTCAGATGACCCAAACGGCCGCTATAATGATCCAAACGGATCTATGTCATCACCCAAACTGGGCCTCGATATCCAGAACCGTGATTGGCAAGAACTATATCCCTATAGGCATGCTCCATTCATCCCTCTACTAAGTTCTAAGCGGCATAATCCATGTGTATTTTATGTTTAGTACATATCTCATATATTCCGAATAATTCATCATATTCTGAATCATACGCGATATTTACAAACTGTTGTTTGTATCTTCAGATTTCTTTTCATATATCTTTAACTTCAATTTACTGTGTGATCTCGTAATTCTTTTTACCATAAGATGTAACTATTTTTCTGTATCATTCGCGGCATTTCAAAGATGTGTTGTCTAATCGTATACTTCCTAATCTTACGTGAGTTCTATCATATATTCATTTCATATATTCTATATTCATATTATTCATCTATTCATATCATATCATATATTCATATATATTCTTATTCTTTATCTAATTCTATATCCTTCAATACAAACTTAATCGTCGAAATCCAAATCTTAAAATTTCCAATATCAGCCTAAAATTCCTGACTAAATCACACTCACTTATTCCTACTTAAACAACTTATGTCATTATATGACTTTATCTCTAAGTAGTGGAAAATTCCTACCTCGTAGGCCTGATTTTAAACTCATGATTTTTGGGTACCCACGCGTAGTCACGATGCGTGGATCAACTTGCCTCTTAGTCCGACCACCTCGACCGCCGTAACACGATATGAGAAAGTAATCGAAACTTAGGATTTTCCAAACTTCTACTTGAATTCTCGACCAAATCCCGTGCTGCATCACGCCAGAGCGCCTGTCGAAAGCAGATGAACTTTCGTTTTTGGCCCGACGAATTTCGATGGTCGAAACTCCGTATATCGAAGAGAGAAACGAGAGAAAAAAAAAAACAAAAACTCACTCTCTCTCTCTACCCGAGCCTCCCCTTTTCTTTGCTATTTTCGTTTTTTATCTTTTTATTTATTTATTTATTAGTTATTATTATTTGGATCCATAGGCTCATATTATTTCATTGGTCCGTTGCCCCGAATTTTTATTTCTTTCGCCTCACTTTATTTTAAATGAACTTCTAGCCCAAGCCATTTCAGACTCTCGAGATTTTCATAAAATCTCGCCCCCTAAGTCATCGGGTAACTTATCACCTAAAAATCACAACATTTCGACTGCTTCTTGCACTGACGAACTTCTTCTCGTCACTAGATTTAGACGAATTTAACTGCGCAAATCCGCCATCAACCGTAGATCTAGAAATTTTCTAGAATTTTCCTAAAGTGACAAAATTACTGCTGGCCATTTTCATAAAATGTCATTTTTTTCGAATGAATATAATTTTAATTTATTTTATACCCTAAACATGTTATAAACTGTTGTGGTATATTTGGGTGTTACAAAACATTAGATCTTTCACCGTACCCCAACCCCCGCAATGAAAAGCAAGAACGATTTAACTTCGCCCAGATATCCACTCGTTGATCTGTGATAAACCTTCAACATATGATCTCAAGCCGAGAGCTATGTTTTTATGGTCGAAGGTGATAACTCTGGCCAGACTTCCGCTTCGATAAAGTGGGAGACGCACGCGATGAGAGTTCTCGTGAACGATGAGACTCGGCACAGAGAGCCTGGTTAAACCAGGCAATAAGCCGGGCCCTTTAGCGGTGATAGCGAAGGCTTCTTGTGATCGCACGGGAGGTCCTCGATATCCATGTAGTTCCATCCGATTCTTGTACGATTGCGCGGTCGATGGAGCTCGGTCCCGCCGAACATCTCGGACCGCAGATTCGAACTTCACGGCGGGGGAAGTGCAAGACCCTAAATGTGAATAACTAATTCATTGCATCAGTAAGGCCCATGGAGACCTAGTTCGAATCTTTTATCGGCTTCCTTTACGTAATGATTTCTTTCTCTCGATGTCCTCGAACTCGCTTCCCACGACCCGCCATATCCTCTCTCGGGGTCAGAGGATCATGCCCTCGTGTGGCTTAGCTCTTCTCTATCCGCTTCGACGGCGGCCGAAAGCGTTGCTCTCTTTGTAATAAGATTTGGCTTATCGGCCGTGTCTCCCTGGGGCGCTGTGATTCATCGTGAGTTGTTCTAACTCTTCAGTTAGTGTTTGGCCATGACACTTTGAGCCGCCTCCACCTCGCCCGCGGCCGGGCCCCCAGACACGGCTCTAACGCCACCCGGAGGCCTACCGTCCACCTCGCCTCGGCCATCGGGTCTCGCGATCCCGAGGATCGGGCGCGTTCTCGCCAGGTTCCGTTGATACCACCGCAGAAATGAGGTCACTTTATTTGCAAAGGAACCGCCGCTCCTGGCCGCACGCCAAACTCGATGATGCTTTTCAACCTGAATCGGCTCGAAAGGCAATGGATTGGCTAGCCGGGTCACGACCCACGCTGGACTCCTTTGCAAAAATAGGAAACAAAAAGGATCACCAGGGGCTCGCCCATTGCCTCTCCGATGCCTAAGTCAGTTCTTTCCAGGGGAAGAGAAGATCAACTGCTTAGGGAATGAAGTATCGATGCATAAGTTTGCGTATCTTTCACTTATGGGGTGGCTTGGTATTTATAATGGATGATCCTGACAACTTTCCTAATATGATACTAACAAGATGTTTCTAGTCTGATCACTACACTCAACATGCTTCCTCATTTCGACGACGATAATCACAAGATGTTTCCTCACGGAGGATGATACAATATTTCTCCCATTAGGTAGAGATTTTCTTTCCTTATCGAACCGATTAATAAGAGATAATTGATGGGCAATAATCGGGAACATATTACTTCCTCGACAGTGGAGATCGGGTGTTTTCCCTAATATGGATTCTCAAGCTGCAAATTCTTTAGCGTGCTGACAACCCTTGCTGGTGCCTATATTCGGGGATGTCATCAAGGGCCTATTGCTAGTACTGACCCGTTTTTAATCCCGTTGGGGCTCACAAGGCCTGCACTGTACTCCATATTTCAAATCCCATCAATATATATATATATATATATATATATATATATATATAGGAAAGAGATTGGGCACCCAACAAAAGATAAGTTTTGGTGCAATCTACACGGTCTTATCGAAGATCTAAAGGTTTCCATGGAAATCACATGGATAAATGATAAATGGAACGCAAACTCATTCACTAGTTATGAATAAGGATGAAAAATATTCTGCCGACGAATATTCTTTGGCTTCGAATTTTACTTGATATTGCCAGACAGATATTTTTTCATAACTATTGATAATTAAAAATTATTCAAAATTAAAAAATATATGTATCAAAATTATCTTGAAAACATATGGAATGCTTTATTTGTTTACTATATTTATATTTGCTTATTAAAAATAAAATTATTTTTATTTTTTAATATATTTAATTATATTTAAAAAATAAATTATTCTATATAATTTATACAAATGTTTTATTCATGAGTTAATTTTGAAATTTAGTAATTATAATAACTTAAAATAGAATATAATATTTTATATATTTATATATAATTATTATAAATGGTTAGTTTTAACTTATTATAAATGAGTCAAGTAGACTTTCAGTATAACGTAAGCTTTTGCACATTATATAACAAGGCAACATGACTTGTGGATGAGGAGTTGCCTCTACTCTCACTTTTATATTATAAATTATCATACAAACTTTTATTTTTATAAGTTATTTATGTTATCTAATTATTTTATAATTCTGAGCTGATATTTTTATTCAACCCTTAAGTTTATCTTTTTTTAAATTGAAATTTCATCCTCAATTATTTTATATAAAGATAAATATTTAAAATAAAAAATTGTCTTAATTTCTTTATATACATATAAATATTTTAAATAAAAAATTGTTTTAATTTTTTTGTGATAATTATATGGATTAATAAATTTTATTTTTAATTTGATATTAATTTTTTAAATTAAATTTTAGTTATTTAATATGATAAAATCATAACTAAAAAAATTTATAAATATATTGATAAAGAAACAAACAGAAATAAAATAAAAAAAGATCAAAAACTTAAATATTACAATTAATTTTATTGATCATAAATTATATATTTAATAAATTGTGTTTAGCTTAATGACCTGATTATTAATCTATAACATCATTTTGATTATTTAAAAAAATAATTTGTTAGAGATAGGGTTAGAGTTTTTATTGGACATTAGTTTTTATTAATATTTAGGTCTGATGAAAATATAAAGATAACCGAAATCAAACAAAAGATGAACAAAATTTAAGGTATAGATAAGAAAATAAATATTCTTTTGACCTATATATAAGATACGTATCTTATCGTAGGTCCGACCCTGTATAGTGCGTGAGGGCAACCCGCCCAGTGGCCCCACTGCCAGGCCCACTACCATGCCGGCTCATGTAAGGCTGTATTCCTTGGACCCTGGCCAAACCATAATATGATCAACTAGTTATATTTTATGGAATGCATGGTATCGATACCGATCACAGATTAAAGTAATTGCCAAAGAATCTATGACTCCACAAACCATGTTGATGAACTAATACCAGAAGTATGGTGTTAATCGTTAGGTAGCACATTAAAGGTTAAAGTCACTGATATATTAAAACTTATATATAAATTTATGAGAAGGCTAGACAAACCTAAATTTATTTTCATTCAATGAGGACCGCGACGACTTCTAATATTATGCAACAGGCAAGCTGACTCTCTCTCTTTGTCATTTTTTTCTTTTTTTTTTCCATTTCCTTATATATATGTATCATTAATCAACTTTCTCTGTACGCCATATTTAAAATGGTAATTAAGTCTCGTTTCCGCTCTACCATCTCGTTTCTCGATGATTTATCTCAAACACCAAGACGGCACTGCATTTAATATATTGGGTGAAAGCTCAAATCGTTTATCGATTTAAACGCGAAGACTCGCTTTCCGCTGATGGGGCGAGTCGCTATATGAACGAAAGTGGTATTTTGCAAATTGCATCACCATTATCATTTCTTCCCACGCAGTAAAAGCGCTTCTAAATCATACTAAACTCAACCACCGAGTCACACGTCTCTATAGAACTCCAAACTGATAATTAATGTCCCATAGCCATAGCTTCCTATGATCGCCAGGCGTACCAAAGGCGCAAAGTATCGATCCTACCAAAGCCCGTTCGCTCTCGGTGATCCGACGCGGTAAGACCAATGGGTCGCACCTCCATCAACGGCGCCAAGCCCGGTCCTATTAACGATGCCTGCGGACTCCAGAAGATTCTCGCAGAAAAGCAAGCTTTTCAAAAGCTAAAATTATCAAATCCTACTGGCGCCGCCAAATGTCACAAGAAATATCAATGACCTGAAGAATTTTACGATCGGTAGTAAATACGCGTAAAATACGCTGACACTATTATCAACGATTTCAGATCTGTAAACGCCGAAGACAATGTTTTTGCGAACACTAGATGTTTATCTAAAATTAAATATTTTATTTCGATTGTAAAAAATATTTTATTTGTTAAGTCTAATAAAAACTACCATTTACAAGCATTTTTTTTTATTATGTACACTTGAACTTTAATTATATACATTAGGGGCCCTTATTTTGTTACTTCGCCTCGGGCCTCAAAAATATCAGGACCGGCCCTGATCTTACATTATTTTTCTCTAACAAAATTCAATAATCATACTTGAGTCTTTTTTTATGCATTTGTATGATTTTATTTATATGTGTATTATATTTATATATCTTTATCATGTCTATATAAATAAATTTATTTTCTTACTATATATCAATTACTTTATAAAAAAACAATTTATAATCAGCTATCCCTACCAGATACCAACGCAGCTACCAGCTAGGACCAGACAGGGCCTCAATGAATGAATGTAATTATTGGGGTTTATGATTCTGGGATGCACGTGCGTAAAACGTATTCAGAAGTTAGAATACATTTCCTCGCCTTGTTGGACAAGGATTGGTGACATGGGCCCAACTTTCCCTTAAAGCCCAAATTGTTTAAAACATTACTCGTTGTTGTAGCCCAACACACATACCAAAGCCCATCCCATATCAAACTGGTCGTAACTTGAAACCAAAGAACAGCGAAACCTACTCACTTGTAAACTTTCCTAAACTCCACCTACCTCAACCTCCAAAGCTTGTTTTCCACTCTTTACCTTTTATTTTTCCATTTTAAATTATTTATATAAATTATAAAAAATCATAGTGTAAGCTCACAAGCACGTTATCTGTTTGTCTTGCCTTTTAGCTATGGCTCAAGTGAAAAATGAGGATGTGTGTATAGAAAAGTCCATACTCAAGTATAAGAGTAGAGTTGTTGGTATTCAAATTGAAAATTTGATAAGATGCATAAATGTGTGAGGCTTAAGCCCAAACTCATGAATAAAAGTTCCGTTAAATTTAACCATATCCATTCTGCTCAAGCCCATGAAAAAGTCGAGTACAGATTTCAATTTTTATTGAACAAACAAAGATTATCTCTGAGGTGACTAAAGTTTAGCTGCCATGGACTCGACGTCGAATACTGGCGAACAAGTCCTGGCTACCTATGATCGTAAAATTTATTTGAGATCGTAAGACTCCATTGTAACTGAAAGAAATGATGTCATTATAAAAAACAAGTTTTCTGAATTTATACGACCAATTACTTCAAAAAGCTTATAGATTCAAACTCACGACAAAGCCTTCTACGCTTCATAAATGTTATAGAATGACTAAATAAATGATACCAATCAATCAACAACTCATACTCGATGTCATCTTCATCAAATCCTACATTTTTCAATAATTTCAACGCTTTATTTCCTTGCTTTGGCAAAGTTTATGACAAATTTATAATAGTAGTATTTCATTCATTCGTAGTGAAATCAAATATTTTCTCTAACAATTACAACAATCTAGTTGCAAGTTCTTTTCCAGCTTTCAAGCATAATATGTTTTTTCACAATCAAATTTAATGTTTATTTCAATAATTTTAGCATTCTGGTTACAAGTATTATTCAAATATATCAATTTTCAGCATTATATTATTTCATTAATTCTCAATAAAATATAACACTTTTTTTTAACAATTAATTCCTTCAATATTCATATCCATATATTTTCTACTTTGATTTTGGGAACTATCAACATAGCCTAATTAAAAGTTTAATCTATGAATCATTTCAGTTTAAAAGTATTTTAATTTCCTGATACTTTCAGACACTTATATTTTGTATATTTCATGAGAGATTAAAAAATCATCCCAACAAGAATACACTTCAGAGATATAATACAAATTGAATATTCTTCTTGTATAAATTATAAGTACAAACTATATATGTATACCTATCATACCGTACTTTTCAATATTCGAATTGCAACAAACAAAATTTTAATAAAATAAAAAATAAAATTGAATTGGTAAATTTGGTAGAATGTGAGAATGGCTTAAAAGGGTCTAAAAATTCACTTATCAAAATTTACAAGAATACTACCGCGTTATGATAATACTAAATGCAAGGAGTTTTGGACATATTTAATTTTTTGAAAAATTTATTAAAATAATTAAAAAAATAAAAATAATACCTAAACTAGTACGTCAACAGTAATATTATAATCAATAATTACGTTATAAACTTAAAAAAATTTTAAAACACTTAACATTAACTTAAAATAATTTTATATATCACAATAGTTGGTTACAATATCACTGTTCATACACTAATTTAGATATTATTTTTATTTTCAAACAATTTTAATATATTTTTTCTAAATAACCTAAAAAAGGTCCCGAGCTCAAATGAATGACAATCTTTTGATGAACTCAAGGAAGATGTCGAATGACGTATTTGGGATGGTGCCTTTGAATCAGAATTCGTTTTGGGTTTTGGCATATAGGGGAAGCGTAGCGTTGTGTCGGCGCTATAAGTTCAAATTCAATCCTCTTACTCAAATCAATTTCCTGGACCCCATGCATTGAACTGGGCTATTGATTTGGATAAAATCCAACCGCCCTAGTTTCTTTTCCGAGTATCTCTAATCAAAATCCATCCAATAAACATTTAATGATCTAATCTTAGAGCAGTTCCAATCGAAGCATCAAACGAGTCTTAAATTGGCTAATTATCAATTTGATGCCTTACTATACTTTAAGATATTCAATGCAAACATCAAATTAAGGCATAAATTTGATGATTCAAGTTTCTGGATACATATATAATTCTGAAATAGAGAGAAAATTAGAGACATCAATTTTATGACGAGTCATCAATGACTTTTAAATGGGCTAATTTGAGTTAGTTTAAAATTTAATGACTCTTTTGATTACTTTATTTGAATGTTCATTTTATTAAAGCATACAATGAGACGTTAAAGTGCAAATGGGGACATCAAATGAAAATTTTGATATTCTATTTTGATGTTTTTCATTAAAGTTGCTCTGACACACTTTTGAAGAAGAAGTAAAAAGGGAAATACTTGAAATCAAGAACTAATAGATTAGAGTAATTCTAATTGGAGTTGTCAAAAATGGGGTACAAAATATCATTTCAGAACTCAACAAATAAGCCACATAATTCCATAATAGCTGCTTTTACTTCAATTGCAATGGCTAAATGATACCATTTAATAATCTGAATGCTTTTTTATTAAAAAAATATAATTAAACTCGTTAAATATCGTAGACGAAATATGCTAGCCGGTATTTAACCGTGCAGCTTCATCAACGCTATTCGCAACCTCTTATTCTCTTTTTGCTTATCAAATATGTCACCCCAAAACTTTTGATGACATTTTACCACCTTTTCATTTAATAATCTTCGCTGAAACTCGATTTTTTTATCGCTGAGATTGCCATTTCAAGTAGCTTATGTATTTATATCTCGATAAGAATCCTCAAGTAAGTTTTGGTTTATGAATAATATAAATCAAGCTTATAAAAATAATTTGTAAATTAAGAAAATTATATGATTTATAAAATGAGAGGGGAAAATAAATAATCCAAGGTTGGGATTTGTTAAATATAGTTCGTCATGATTTTTGTCGTATTTTTTTGTTGTCCTTTTTTAATTTATTTTTCATTTTACCCTTTACGTGTCTCTTTGTAGGCATTATGAATATACTTAGGTTTTTTACATTTGGGAAAGAGGAAAAATTATTTTTTATTTATTCTCTAGCTTGAATTTTTTAAATAAGAAAGCAGGTAGAGACCTAAAGTTCCTGCTTAGAACTAAATCTAATCATATAACCCAGCAGTTGCAACCTCATAAAACTCTTAAAGCTTTAGACAAGTAACAAATTGGTGAGATTGAAAGTTGAAGATTACACAGATTGTAGAACAATATTATATATGAATGGAAGTAAAAAGATAAATCATAAAATAAAATTATAAGAAGGAATAATAAGATTATGGTGATAAAGTACCCAAATATTTAATATTTATCTCAAAATTAGAGAGTAATTATACTTATTACTAAAAAAAAAAAAGAAAGAAAAAAGAAGTACAATGCACTGGAAGGAATCGTATGAATCCACCATAATTTATCGATAGTGATAAATTCATTGTCGTAGTTGTCATCAACGTTTGGGAAGTCAATGTGACTCCTCAATTCCATCAACTCTACCCATCTCTTCATGTCTCTCTAAAGCTCTAATAAATAAATGGGTGAAAGATTAATATTATCATTTCATCTCTCGAAATTAAAACTTCAGCGGATTAGATCGAAGAAAGCATGAAAAAGCGGACAAGGGAAGAAGGGGGTTGGGAGGTGTAGGGTGGACCCCACACTCCACAGGTGTGGATTTGGGGTCAGACTTCTTCAGCCTTCAGACTTCAGACTTCAGACACAATCAATCGCAACATCTAGACATCATGGCATGGGCTTTATTATATTTTACAAGCTTACAACTTAAAAGTTGAAACAGAAATATTTTAATATAATGTGGAAATTTCCAGACTTTTAACTGTACCATCATGTGCGGAGCCCCCGGTTCAAGGCAAGTTTCCTCAGCCTTACGCAATTCCCAGATTGTCCTCTCATGTCCCTCACGCTAGTAGTAGTCTACTCTCGCCTGGCCACCACCCCACTCCATATCCTTTTCCTTTCTCTCTAGACTGATTTACATCGGAATCTGCAAAGTGTAAAACTAACGTATTCCAGTTAGCCTACCTAGATCTAGATGGCAGAAATATCGATTTATTTATTTATTATTTGTTAATTCGGATCTATAAAAAGATGTAAATTTCTCCACTCTTATTCGAAAGGAGACTCACAATTTAAATTAAATTCGTTAACGAACCAATTCTCACAACTCCTTACCAAATATTTTCCCGTTAGGATGCAGGGGGTTCATATGACTTTTCATCGGCTTCCCCTAATTTTATTTTTTGGCTCTATATCATGTTAATTTTGTTTATTTAAAAAGTCTATTACAAATAATATTAAATTCAAGTCATTCCTATATGATCCTTCATTTTTCAGTATCCAATCGTTTAAAACATTGCAACATCCGATAATATTAAATTCAAGTTATATCAACCTAAACTTTTCACTATCTAATCATATGAGACACTGCACATCAACTTGCTGGACTTTGAACGGGCTGATTCAGTCCACTGTCCACTCATTATATATATATATATATATATATATATATATATATATATATATATATATATATATTTATATTTCTATCTATTTTAATGGAAGTGAAATTTATATTAGGAATATCAGATGGTGCAAAATATGTTAGTGTGATTTTGCTGACCTCATTCTACATAAATTTTATACATGTCAAGTTGAGTGCATTGTTGCCTTATTTTAATATTTAATTTTATAGTCTACCAACCTTAGCGACTCAAATAAATGGAGATTCTAGAGAGTATTTGGCTCTTATGACGATGATAGTTTTGTATTTTTTTGACCTACGATAATAATAAGAAAGTCTTTCTAGACCTTGAAAACCATAAAAGCTATTTGACTAGGGATTAGCATTGCTTGTTTAAATCCATCATAGTCTATAGACTTAAAAGGTCAATGAAAATGTCATAGAGTGTCAAGTCTCTGCTTAGTGGCCTTGTGTAGGTTCTATTAATCTAACTATGGTTTGTTAACTATAAATTAGATCAACGTTCTGTTTGGTTTAGAGAAAAAAAATTTATAAAAAAATAAATAAAAGAAAAAATTAAATTCAATATACATTTGAATTTAAGAAAGATTATAATATGATGCATGTATGTTAATTATAATTAAAGAAAAAATTTAAAATCAAATCCATACCCCCAAATTATCATCGTATTTATATAAAATATGATAAAGAATCTTAATACTTCAACAAAAATGTGGGAAATGATGCGTGAAATGATTTTCGTA
Source organism: Tetrastigma voinierianum (assembly GCA_016808115.1). Lineage (NCBI taxonomy): Eukaryota > Viridiplantae > Streptophyta > Magnoliopsida > Vitales > Vitaceae > Tetrastigma > Tetrastigma voinierianum. Next base: position 31,428 of record JAEQBH010004908.1, on the reverse strand, counting down.
CATATTTTAGTAGATATAGAGATTTTCGAATATTTGATTTTAGAAAAACAAGAAATAATTTTTATCTTTATTAATTTGAATATGTCCGTTTAGTAGTCTTTAGATAAAATTTTGGTCAAAATTTTATAGCGGCTGAATATGAGGATTTTATAAACTAGCAGCTTTAGGTTGATTAAGTGAAATGTCTTACGTTAGCAAATAGTGGTGCAGCTTTTAGGAGAATATAAATGAAGGGGTTATCTTGTCTTGAGATGATAATGATGGATGTGGTCGTCAAATCAAGAACCAATATTATTTCTGAAAAGAACACAGCGGTTTAACGATCAGTTATGATCGAGAGCAGGAGGCTGTGCCTCTGAAATTACTCCCATCAGAGAAGAAGAAACGCGTAACATTTGGAGAACGAGCCTTGTATATATGTAAAGAAAATCTAACTGGGATCTAAACAAAAGTATTGTCCATATAGGTTTAGTAATAAATATAACATTTGTCCATATGGGAATAGTGATACAAAGTACATTTTGTTTTTTTATTTGTACTTGTAAAGCCACATGGCTTTTTGTAATTACTTTGTAGTTTTTGGTTTTTTGGCGTCACTTAACTTTCTATAAATGAGAAGTTGCTGTATGGGAGATATGTAAAGGCATGAGAAAAAAGAGAATGGATATATATATAGAGAGAGAGAGCAATATGAGAGTTTGCAACTTGTAGATCCAACTTTGTACATTTCCTTGAAGCAATAAAAGTAAGATTTTCTTTCACTTATCTTTGTTCATATTTTGTTCTTTATTTTTTATTTTTTTATTTAGGGGGAAAATTGGGAAAAAGATAAGCCGAAAACTAGATTTGATTTTAAATTTTTTTCTATAATTATAATTAACATCTGAAGAGTACGTCTGTTTCTTCTTATGAATGAAAAAAAACCTATATGACAATCTCTCCTCAAAACCCTGAATTAAAATCAAAATTTTAAAACAAAAAAAAAAACCATATGCTAGACCTTACATTAAAAACCTAAGTTAATTAGCTGTACCTCTTTATAGGAAAATAAAAGATACAGGGTAAAAATATTTTTAACAGGAAATCATTAAATTGGTCAAAATTAAAGAAACTTGTGAAAAATCTCTGACATCTCCCATTAGAAAATGAATATAAAATAATCTAAGCAGATACTGATCAACAAGATGGGAGGAATTCTTTTAGCATTAACAATAATTTAGAAGAAAAAATTTGTGAATATTGTAGTGGAACTTTTAACGAATATCAAAATAACGCTAGTTCAACAAATTGAAATGAAGCTCATAATTTAGTTTGAAAAAATTCCAGTTATTTTTAAATTAGAGAACAATTTGTATTTAAAGGCCAGTTGTAATATTAAAAAAATTCTTAATTATATAAAAAAGGTCTGCCATTTAGGAGAGCACTTTGATGATTTTAAACCTAAATTTGAGCAAATAAGGAAAAAGAATAATATATTAGCAGTTGGTTAAATAGACAAATTTTTATAAATAATTTATTATTTGACTTCTTTTGTTTACATGAACATGGCTCAAAGGAGAATATCAAAAAGCAAAAACTTTTCAATTTGGAACCTTAACTTTGAATAAGTTTTAAACTGACTTATTCAATTTCAATCTTTGTATTATCCATATTTTTGAAGAACTACTTAAAGTAGTGACAAATAACCTTTGGTCTTTAGAACCTCCAAACTTTCTATAACCAAAACCTAGATATGTTTATGAAAAAACCGTTTTAAACTTTAATGGCTTGTCTTGTATTTGCAAAACCAATTTGTTACTTCAAAGCGAAAATTCAAAATGCTTAAAACTATGAAAAACAAGAAAACCTTATTAAGGAATTTGAAACTAAATTAGTCTCTTTGAACAATGTTAATAAAACCGAGTTAATTAATATGATTAGAAAATCAACTCTTCTTACCGAACAGTTTGAAAAACTTGTCATTAAAAACAAGTTCGGGTGTGATATTTATAATATAATAGAGTCTTTATTTTGCAAAAACACTAATAAAGAATTTTAGACCGGAGTGTCTTTTTGTATCGACAATTAGGAACAAAAAGCGATGGAATTAGAAACGAGGATATATGACTTATCATGATTAGGTTGCTTTTTAGTTGTTTTACCTTCGATCTTAAATATATTAATTTTAGATAAAAATGTTTTAGACCTCATCCACGAAATGATAGATCAAGTGATTTGAAAAATAGATTACCACTTTGCTTAGGTAGTTATTTAATCCTTAAGAACTTTCCTAAAAAATTAAAAACCATTGTAAAATATCTTTTTAGAACCGAGAATTTTGTATATATTTCTTTTGAAACCATTCCGCCTTTGTTTAAAAATGATGAAACCACAGTCTATGTTTATCATCATATTTATATAAAACATAATAAAGAACCTTTAGTACCTCAACAAAAACCAGAATGGGAAATGACCCGTCAAAATGATTTTCCTTTTTATTTTAGTAGATATAGAGATTTTCAGATTTTTGATTTTAGAAAAACAAGAAATAAATTTTTTTATCTTATTGGGATAACTCAAACCATGTCCATTTGAAGAATCGAGCCTTTGGGCGGAAATTTTGTACCTAAAATTTTTATAACCTCACGAAGAACAAGATTTTATAGCCGGCTTTGAAGCGAGATTCACGAAATGTCCTCGTGGGTGAGTAGTTCAAGCTTACGAGGAGATATAATTAAAGAAATTGCTAATTTGGAGAATGCAATTGAAGGATAATAATGAAATCATATCAAAGAAACAATTTTTAATTAAAAAGCCTCATGATAGTGAGTGCAGCAACGACATCGGTCGAGGCTTGTGTAAAGCACTTGGAAGGAGAACCGAAGATTAAATTTCGGTAGTTATTAAACTTTGGTGTTAAAGTGTCAATGCAAATGATGTTGAAAGTATGTAAAAGTACTAAACCTTGTCATACAATGTTGTCCATATAGGTTTAGTGATATAAATAACAACATTGTAAGATAATCAGCGGAAAGATTTAGAATCATCATGTGATTTAGAATATTCAATTTATTACCCCTAAATTCATATAACCAGTCATATCGTACCTTGTAGTTTGTAGTATGCTACAGGCATGAATCTTCCAAGTATCCTAAATTGATGGGCGGCGATATTAGGCGCTTGAATCACTAAAAAGGATTTTTTTCTCTGGCTATTCTCTATAATTAATTCAGATTGTTCAGTTTGTATTATCCTTTTATTTATAAATTAGCCATAAATACTTAATGATCATTTGGGCCTCATATAGGGTCAAGTCCGTGTGTTAACCATTTGGTGTTTCTTGCTGGACTTGCTTGGCTGGCAAAGATCATGTCACCAAACTGGCTATATACAGAGTTGGGTTCTTTCTTATGGCATGATATCATGAACACCATTTTATCCTAAGCTGGTTTGAGATCTAGATTTATCATTGTAATCAAATATGATTATACAGTAAATTATCTGTCAAGTTGCTATTCCACTAAAAGCCAAATTGAACTTGAATTAATATTAAATATTAATATTATTTTCTCTTTATAAAATATGATAATTATTGATAGATTTTCTGTCAATCCGATGATTATTTATTCTCTTGATTTATAGGTTTCTCTAATAGATAAAATGCTAACCCAGCAAGTGACTTCATAACATCCAAATGTTTGACATATTAAGATGATGTTTCATACAAGTTCATATTGTTTATTTCTATAAATACCACGACAGTAAACAATCATGCATCCCCAAATCATCAGATATTGGTGGTTTAAATGAACCTCATATTGTTAGCTAGAAAGGCAATATGTTCATTTTCTCTATAATCCCAGCACAAAGGTTGAGAGGGAAGAATAATAACGAAATATTGTTTGAGGTTGTTTCTAGCACACATAATTTACTTTGAATAAATCTCACTTTGATCCTATCAGTACCAAGCATAATTTGCACAAATGTTTATAATGGCAAGAGACGGATTATTTCTTGAATATTGCGATTACAAATAGAAAAAGTAAGACTTTGTTTTAATATTTGTGATCTTATTCGTCAGTATTAGGAACTGTAGTCGTATCTTACTACGTAAGACGTATTCATATGATCCATATACTCTACCATTAATCCACACCTTCTAAGCAAAATATCGGTGTACAATAACTATAGAAGAATACCTCATATTGTATTAAAATTAAAGCTGGAGATATATATTACTTTATCTGATATTGTATAAAAAACCTGAATAAAAATACCTTCGTAGCGATATCAAGCCTAATTGCATAGCACTTGGCATACATGGGCTACCTCTGCTTTGAAGCAAAGGTATCCTACTCATACAGTTCTTACCACTCAAGGTTTTATTGATTGCTCATAGAAAGATAACTCCATGCACGAAGGTAAGTTCCCTTCTTGGAATTTTCCATCTGCTGTGAACCCTAGCTAGAATTTTATCTATATATAGCTTGATAATTACCAGCACCTTATTCTTAATGTCTGTGAGTTTGGTTGTAATATAGTTGGCTTCTCTAGATCTTTCATATCAAATTGCTTTTGCGACCCATCCTTTACACTTGATAACACCTCACAATGTCGTTTAGATTAGTAAATGTCACTACGTAAGGGTAGGAAAACTGTACCTTGGATCCTTTTGTAAACCTGAGGTTCATCGAGTTTTCACCAGCAGCGGGTATAAGGGTTATGGCTTGATCAAACCCTAATGTTCCAGTACGGATGCTTACTTTAGTCCATAAATGGTTTGCAACTTACATGCCATGTGTTCTTACCAACAGCTATGAACCCTTACGTTCTTTGCGTGTAGATGTCCTTTTCTAAAGCGCCATTTAAAAATGTTGTTTTGACATCAATACATAGGCTTCGTAATCTAGACTTGCGGTATGGCTAAAGAATCCGGATGGATTTAATCATGGCTCTTGTGAAAAGGTATCTTCATAATCTATCCCCTCTTTTTGGGTATAACCTTTTGCCACAAATCTAGCTTTGAAGGTTTCTACCTTCTCATCTGGTCGTCTTTTTCTCTTGTAGATCCACTTAAACCTTATAGGTTTTACCCCTTTGGGTGCTCTAAGACCCGGTAGGGTTAGAATACGCCAGACTCCATCTCACGGTCCGTGGCTTTGAGCCACTCTTAGCATCAACGTCCTCCAGTGCTTCTTTTAATTTACGGGATCCTCTTCGCTATGTGGTTATAGCTTAGTACGATTCGCCCGACAAGAAAATATCTCGATGGCTTGAGTGTCGTTCCACTACGTCGAAGCTGCTGGTTGTTGTGTGGTTCTATAGAAGATCCTCTTGATCATTTTTTGAATTTGATTTTTACGGTTTTACGGTTCCACTTATATATCTACACCATTGTTCTACTATTGGTTCCGCTCGTGCTTGTTCACCTTGTATTATGGTTCATTTTCCTCGTTGACATACTTGGAAACAATGGCACAATAGGTCCCCGAATTCAGGTGGATTAGGCATTCTTGAGGCGAGTCGTGACTCCTCGAGAATTACCTTACTCTTGGGCTGGTGTTTACATAGTCCTTTACTCTAAGAATTTTGCATTAGTGCTCGCTATAACTTTCTTCTCGGGAACTATAAAATTCCACCTCTCGTTCCTTTAGGGTATCCCGATAAACAAACATGCTTTAGTGCACGAGATTCCAACATGTGGTTCCTTTCTCGAGACATGCGTTGGAGCACCAGTCTGAATATATGGTTTAAACTAGGCTTTGCGCGGTTCTGGTCGGTGGGTGTCTTGAAACCTGACTTAGAAGGGAATCAGTTCCTTCAATAGTATGTAACAGGTCCAGAAAGCGATATAGGTAGAGATGAATAATAAACGTCTCACCATGTCTAGGAGAATTTCTCCTTTACGCAACTCCGACTCTTGAGAGATTTCCGAGGGGGCTGATAGCGTGAAACTATCCCCTCTTGAGTTAAGTAAAACTTACCATCGAGATAGGTATTCAGCCTCTCGGTCGGATTTGTTTGATATGGACACCTAATTGCTTGCTTTTCTACCTGACCTTATTCTTGAAATTTATCAAAGTTTGGACTTTTAGCTCATTAGGTAAACAAAACCATATCTTGGTAGTCATCTATAAAAAAAAGTGACAAAATACTCGCGCATACCCACCTGCGCTTGAACACGCATTGGGCGCATATATCGGTATGCACCAATTCCGATGGTTGGTTGCACATCGCTGACCTTGAAGTGCCTCTTGGTCATTTTACCTTCCAAACGAGGATTCACATTGGCCATATGGGTTTAAAATGCAGAATTTAAAATCCCACTTTTCTGACCATGTATCTAGTAGGTTAATATATGACTAATAACAGGCACCAAATGTAAGTTTCCAGACGATGCTTTTCTTTTCTTGGCAAGATGATTATGTTCATTTCATATGATTTCATTGACATTTATATTATCATGAGACGGACTTAAAAATAAGATTATTCATAAGATCAAACGAATAAAAAAGATTTACTTCTTATTGGCGAGGAATTAAGGCTGTAATGTCAAGCTAGTGTTCAACTAAACAAGCGACAAAACCAAATTCCTCTTGAAATCGGAACAAATAAACAATCTTTTAAACATATAGTCTATTATTCTCGAAAATAAAACAACAGGTCTATCTGAGAGATTAGCTCCCCATTCCCAGTTTCAAGTATCTTTGTTGTTCTTCTTGATAGACGTGCTATGTTTGAACACTTTACCAAAGAGTAACAAACATGATTAGTGGCTCTGAATCATTGATCCATTTATCATTAAAATTCTCCACTAAACAAGCCTCGGCCAACCAAATAAATCACCCGTACGGCTTTTTGGTGGCGCTGGGCGGTGCCATTTCCAGGTGTCTACATCACGCTACTTGAAGCACTTGCCTTTACGGCTTCTTCATTCGCGTTTATTTGGTAGCCCCGGTATCCTTTTGCCTTCTTTTCTTGTTCTTGTTTCTACCTTAGGTTTCCCTTTGGGTTCGCGAGGAACCCTCTTAAAATTAATCTTGCGGCTCTCGTGAAGCGATTACCGACCTCGAGCTCATGCATCTGGTAGTCATATCCATCTTATGCATATTGTAATTGACTTTTGAAGCGATTGAAATGTTTAAGCGTGGTGCAAGATGAGATCTATCTTCATCTCCTTTTGGAGAGTTTTGCCCCCATACCTTAAGCTCGATATGTGAAATCGATGATCCGCTTCCCACCGCGCCGATCATCTACGTGTGTTAATCCGTCGGTGATACTTGTCTTGTCTCAAAAGCGATACTTTTGGCAACATCCCTTCCCGAGAGTGCGGGCATTTACGCCTCCGCTGCATCGAGAGGTGTTGTTCTTCTTACTCCAAAATGACATGACTTGCGCGAATATAACATCGAAGTGAAGTGTTTGCATTCTCTTCTGTTTTTCGTTCTCATCAGGTAGCATAGCTCAGGATGGCACTAACCCAGGCGTATCGAGACAAACTTGATTTTTCTCATAATCGGAGAGCGATGTATAGTTCGTTTCCAATCTTGAAGTTATTTCCATCCGAAATGGTTTTTGATTCAAATCATAGCTAGAAGGTTAAAGATGCCATTTTCTTAAAAAAAAAAAATAACCACATTATTGCACACTAATATTAACTTCGTATATTATACAATAATAATATATGTTTAGTAAATCCAAAACTTAAAATATATTCTTAACATTTATTGTAAACGTATTTTAGTTTTCCACATAATAAATACTCACGGTGGCAGGAACGTTTATAACAAACTAAAACTTGATGTTCATAAAAGTAAAATAATGTCCAACTAAGTCAGGTCAAAAAAAAATTGAGGGTCACTTGGGACTACTTACATCCCAATCTTCTTAGATAGAACTTTCCTAGATAATACTTTGCATTTCAATCATTGTTCATATGACCCATAATAATATTGAGCCTCGTTGGGAGGTTAATAAAATTATTGCAGTAGTTTTTTGAATTCTTGTTTAATTTTAAAATTCTCTTAATCTCTAAGAGTTGTCGGTGGTGGACCGATCAATCTAATTAAGATTTTAAAATTATTTAGGTTCAATCTAATAAAACCCGATCATGATTATCCGATGGGGCTTCACATGACCATTTTATTATTGGACTAAAAAAATTAAGGATTTTTCATAATTATATTTATCTAGATTTAAAAAAAAAAAAACAAAATTTTATTATGCATGTATATCATTGATGCAAAATAATATATACCACCACTGATCTATATATGTCATGTTATCACAACTAGAGCATGTTACCCAAATATAATTTAATCATCATTCAATAAAAAATAATATATGAGTTAGAAAATTATGAGAAAAGAGAGCCCCGATCTGGTTTCTAAGAAAAGAAAAAAAAAAAACCCTGAAACCCGATAACACTTGAAGGCCCAGCATTAGTCACCGTCGACTTTGGTCAAACCGGATCCACGGGTTCTAATTTACACTGGGCTTAGGCCTAAAATTGAAGAATTTGAGTTAAACGAAACTGCAAAACGCTTATGAGAGCTAATTAAATTCGAAACCGCCGTGTTGCGCCTTACCGACAAGCCACCCATAGGCGACGTCTGGAAGAGGAAGTGTCTACCATCGGTGGCCCGAAACCCTCTCTCCGCGCGCACTCTCATAGTAGCGGCTGAGTGACGTGAAATATACGGCAACGTAGGTGCGTGAAGCGCTCGTGGGTAGTTAAACTTTGAGAGCTGTTTGGCGTCATCTCTTCCTTGTGCTTCCTAATCTGAGGTGGTCGTTTGTCTGGATATGCCGTAGCGCCAGCATCAATGCAAATAGTCTGTGTATAGTGTTCTCCGTGGGTTCTTCATCTTCTTCGACTTACACATTCTTCATTAGTCTTCAAAATTTTACAAAACAATACCATACCCTAAAAAAATGGTGTCTGAAATTTGAGATGATTGAAAAACCAAATAGAAGAAACCTAATCTTATGATTACTTATGACCCTAGTGTGAAACAACGAAAAACTCTACCATATGGATTGAAGAAGTGACCCACGATTGTCCAGTGGCTCCCATGAAAGTGACAAAATCATGTTAACGTGAGAACATGTGACAAAATACCAGAAAACACTGAGTGCACATATTTCTAATCAAACACCAAATACAGCAAATTTTTTTAGATCAAATTGAAAATTTAATCACACAAAGGCTATGATACCAATTGTAGAATAATCGGCGGAAAGCTAGAATCATCATGTTTAGAATATTCAATTTAATTACTAAATAATATAATAGAATTGGGGATGGTACCTTGTGGATTTATAGAAATACGCACACAAGAACCACGAGATCTTCAAACCTATCTTGAGGTGGTAGGCGGCGTGTAGGCGGCTTGAATCAGAAATGATTTTTTTTTCTACGTATTCTACATATTTAATTGATTCAGAGTTGGAGTATCCTCTTGGCTTGGTGTGAGTCCGATTTCACTGTGGGAGTATTTCAATAAGAATATGTCTTGGGTTCATAACCTTTGTTTGCAATTTTTTTAGGATATTCAATAGGTTTTTTTTAGGAATTCGATAGAATGTTGATAATTGTCAAATTTTCTAAAACCTAATTATAAAAAAAAAAAAATTCCAAAATTCAATAATGTAGCGTCTCCATTGGAGCACATGTTCTCTCGCACTGATACTTGAAGATGGATTATTAAGCTTACGAAGTGCTAAGTATACGAGAGATTTTAAAAAAATATGTAAACCATCACCTGACAGGAACATTCATATTGAATCATCAGAGAATCAAAATATAGGTTTGCTGGAGCGTGCACGGATATCCATAACAAAAATATTAGAGATATTTTGATAAGTCCCCAAAACTTTATGATCTTAGAATCGGAGATAATTGGGGCTTTATGATCTTCCCGGATCTACCTTCAGTTTCTGTCTAATATTTCCGACAGTGAGATCGGAGAAGAAAGAAAAACCTTTGATTTGGGATAATATTTTTGTTATAGCAAATTATTAATACGTATATATGAACAGTCACGATTCGTAATTTCTATTTTAACATCTTAAGAAGCCTGAAATTACACTTGTCTCTACGATGCCCACACTTTATATTATATTAGTGTTGAAAACTTAAGTGTCACTTTAATTAGCTAACTTTATTTGATAGCCTATAATTCACATTTATTTAATATATCGGCCATATATTGAATTTTACTCAACAATCTCCACACTTGGGCTATATATGTAACTTTATAAACATGAATTATATACTTTATATGAGAAACTCATGAGTTTTGCTATCAAAACTTTATATACATAACAATCTTGTCCATTAACCACCTAATATACCTAGAGCAAGCGTGCGTCAATTATATTTACATTAACTAGACCCATCGTGATCCACATATCAATGTAACTAATGACAAAGATCAAGTGTAGTGTTGTAGCGCATGGAAATTTCATGCAATGTGATCTCGACATGCCTCTTTCGGCCAGGATCCTCCTTGACCTTAGTGAGATCAAACCATACGAAATCAAAGTAGATGGCGAATACTTCTTTGCGGTAAATAACCTTAAATCATAATATACATAACGAAGTATCTAAAAAGCATCTAAATACAAACTCACTAAAGCGGCGGCAGCATCACGAAGAAGAGAAACCACACCCAGTATAGGCGGTGTGCTCATGAAAGACCTTGTGTGGTAATCCCTTAGTCAGTGGATCTGTTATCATGGAGTTTGTCCTAATGTCTCTATGTAGATATAAGTCAATCCCGAACCCTTTCTTTGTGACTAGAATTTGATATACATAAATTTTGACTTAAATTCGAACTCCACATTGTTGTTGGAATATAATCACTGGCGATTTATTTATTGTCACAAAATAATAACCCCAAGTGGTCTTTCAATGCCATATAATACGACCAGTGACAAATTTCTGACCATATTCCATGATTGGATGCCTCGCGTAACAAACTGAACAATTTGCCATGGTGGAAGAAAACAGCGATAGATTGTTTAACACTCTTCCCGATACATAACACCTCAGGTAAGGAAGTAGATATAACTAGTAGATTTCATGCCATCATCTCGGCATCCGGCAAAATCGGTCGAGTATCGATGATCTCGCGATGCGACTTTCGATAAGTATGTAGTCTTTTGTTCTTTGTAAGTACCTCACATGACCCTCTTGGCTACTATCGATGATCCCTTTCCGGGTGCTTAAATATCGCGATATGCCAGCCCAGTAATGCGCAATGTCGGGACGCGTACATGCTTGAGCATACATCGGACTTCCATGGGAATGCATTCTTGGCCGGCCCATGGGGAATGTTGCATCCTTAAATCTCAAGGTATTCTTGGGGCATTGGCCCGGAATTGGTGTCTCCCTTAGCCCTGAGGGTGTCACGGTTTACAACGATCGCGTACGAACCTTTAAGTACCTATGGCTCTTTTTGTGATGGCTTGAGTATTCCCTAGAGATCGATCCGGGTGTATGCACGTATGCACAACACAAAAAGAAGCATCACCAGATCTTTCATCTCAAATTTCTTTCTTTGGTTTCATACAGCTTTGGCTGCCTATATCGTTGGTGACAAGCGATATGTCATCGACATAAAACTAAGTAAATATATGCTTGCACTCACTTTGAACTTATGGTATATCGTCTATCTGACCATATTATTCATCCTCAAAACCGAGACGAAATGATAACTTGGTGAAACTTGTAATACCATTGACGAAACTTACTTAAGCCATGGATAGATTTCAATATTTTAACTTGCAAACCATCCTCTTTGTATCTCTCGACACAAAATTTTAAGTTTGCACCATATAGATTGTTTCATCAATGTCACCATTGAGAAATCACGCGGTCTTAACATCCATCGATGAAGCTACCAGCGGCGAATTGAGAAGTGTCGCCCGCAAGTGCCATTATTGTCCTAAAGTCTTTCGATGAAACTAGAGAGAGAGAATCTCTTTTTATAATCGATACTTCCTTTTGTGTGTATGACCTTTAGCAACAAGGCCGAGCTTGTATCTCTCCGCGTCACCTTCCGAATCCCTCTTGGTTTAAATATCCATTTGCAACCCGATGGGTTTCACGCCTTGAAGCGATAGAGTTAAGATCTGGCGTCATTGTCCTTCATGGACTTGATATCTTCATTCATGGCATTAATCCACTCTTGAGATTTAGAACTTTCGGGAGCTTGCGAGTTGATTGGATCATCCACACGCACGATGTCGAGCTCATGTTGTGCTTGAAGAAGTACAATGTAATCATCGGCTTGTGCGCTTCCTCCTTTCTCTAGTGGATCCTCCTTAATGGCGTAGGTTACGGAAGAGGTAGAGTTTGTTCTTACGGAGCAGGAGGTTCTTGGATATTGTTTTGATTTGGATGCGCTTCTTGATATCGGGTATGAGAGCCTAATCAATGTCTCGATAACATTTGTGGGAATATCCAACATATTCCTCTTCAAAAGCTCATCCCTATCCTTATCTCCCCCCGTGAGCTTCTGACATCCTCAGCAGAGCATTTCGAGTCTCAAAAATTAATTTAGTAGTAGGATCATAAATTTGTAACCCACGGATCTTTGGTATCGATAAAATATGACTTAGTTCTTGAATCCAATTTCTTTTCATGTGGCTGTAAGGCCTTTTGTATTGGGCGTCCCCAAATGTGTAAGTGTAGTTTGAAACTGCTTGCCGGTCAGGAGTTAATAAGGGACTTGGCGATTGATTGACCTCATGTGAATCTCATCATCTTCGGTCTTCGTTATGAGTGTTCCATGACGAGTTCAGATGACGATCGCTTTTTCATGTCTTGGTCTGTTTCGCCTTCGACCAACACCATTCGTGCGAACCCTGGCATGGTGTCTGTCAAGGACCGCACTCCTTTAGGAATTTATGATGCACAGACCGTTGTTCCTGAGCGAGTCATACTTTCCATAGTATTCACCACCACGTTGTTGTTGATCCAGATGCGCGTTTTTTAATCCTTTTATTGAGTTGATTTTCAACTTCAACTTTGAGCGATTTGAACTTCCAGTGATTGGGACTTTCATGAATGAATAAAGGTAGGTAGCACCGCGTGAAAAACCGTCCCATCGCGTGATAAAATGTGTTGGCCATTCCATGAAGCGAAGTAGGAAATGGCCCACACAAATATCACGTATGTATCGATTGTAAGACATGTATTGGCACCAAATCTCTGAGTGTTTGTTTGTTTTTTCCTACGCTATGCAAATTATTGCAAATTTTCAAAGCGCTATGAAAATCAAGGGAATCTACAGAATCCGTCGACCTGAAGCCTTGCTTCAATTCTCCTTCTTTTGGATTATGTGACTAATCTCTTTGTCATAATGATGAGGAATTCTTATCGGTTAATTTTCTTTTAATAACACCTTGAGTGCTTTAGTGCAAGGTTTCATGATATGGCTCTGCTTGTATCAAGCATATAAAATGTTATCTACATAAGATAAAGAACCGATCTGACAATTTGAATTAGAAAGGACGCTAAATTTATTATTCAAAAGAACAAGTATATTAACCAAATTTGTCCAGTATGGAAATAGAAACAAATTAGTCGAAAGGACGGTGAGGGGGTACAATATGTCTCTCATTCAAATCGAATAAGTACCGGAGTTTAAGAATAACCTAAATGTCCCTGGTGACCGACCTTCTTGCCATCGCTGCTGAATGTATTTTTCACATCATTTGGATTTCGACAACTCGAATGACCTTTGCATGAAGCATGATAGTTGGTACATTGCTTCTTCTTGCCTAACTCCACTGGAAAAACAACCATCAACCCTTTTTTCTTTATGTTGTTTCTTTTGATATGGAACCTCTGCATCTTCTTTATACTTCTTTCTTTTCTTCCCTTTATTCTTGGAAGTACCAGTCAAATGAGCACTTTCTATCTTTTCTTGTTTCAACATTTCCTCTTCTTGCACACAATGTGAGATGAGCTCATTAAGAGACCAAGTCTCCTTTTGGCAGTTGTAGCTCACCTTAAATTGACTGAATTATGTGGGAAGAGATATCAAAACCAAATGCACAAGCAAATCCTCAGAGAGATCAGGATTTATGTGCTGCCAACTTTGAAGCAAAATTGAGACATTTCCATAATGCTCCCCTAATGTTCCCCATTACAGCATATCTCATTTGAGATGAGATTTTGCAAAAGTGTACTTGTTTCGAGACTTTTCATTCTTGTGAATCTATTCTTAATTTCTTAGGAACTCTTGGGTTATCTTTATCGTTTCGGATATTATGCCCTTAATCTTACGGAATGGCCTTAATGATCATGTGAACACATGCGATTTGACTTCTCTACCTTTCCAATATCCCTCTTTTCATCGGAGGAACTTTCGATAGTAGAGGTGCGGGGAGAAGAAGAAACCCTTAACCTTGAGATCCGGATCAAATAGAGAACTATTTGGAGGTTCTCACCATGACATGTCTTGGTACATTGCCATTTAGCATAGGAATAGAATTAATACTGACATTAATGTTAGAAGTAGAATTAGTAGCTGAATCAGAGAACAATAAACAAGCAAAACAAACTCACATAAGATGCAAAACCGAAAAATAAATTCAAATAAAGGCAAACCCATCTCAAGATATCGGACACTCTATTAATATTTTATCTTTGGATAAAAAATATTAACTTGTAAGTGATGATTGTAGTAATCAAATAAACGTGCGAGAACATGTCGAATGATAAATCTTCCTTTTGGACCAATTTGTGTCTTATGTAAAACAAATAATTATCACGCGTTTATTACCCGCAGGTGTACATATTCTGTTAAGCCAATTTTTCCTTTAGGCTAATTATGTATTCACATAAGATACAGAACACATAATCTTGTTATATTTTGAAATAAAATTAATTTGCACAAAAGTGGTCACTTTGGTGACATATTGTGTTAATTAACTTATCTCAATATATATATATATATATATATATATAAACACCTATATTTGAATGTAAATTTTCGTAAATACACTGTAACGATAACATATTTATATTTAAATCACCAACTAAAACATCCAGTTGGCCTTGACTTTTATTATTATTATCATGTACTCTTGGAAATTTGCTAATGCTCATTGTGTTCTTTCTCTTAGAGGAGGGAACATATTTTGGATCAATAGGTTTCCTCTGACTTGCGTAGTTCGTATCTGTCGGGAGATGCCATCTTTCGTTGTGTTCTCCCTTTCCCGGGGAGGAACTATCTTTGAATAGGTCTCTACTGACTTTGAGTAGTTTAGACTCATTAATTGTCCTTTAGGGACATGATAATAACTCTAATTATCCTTCGAGGACAAGAGTAGGGTTAGACATTTCTGACATGGATTAAGGAAAAAATAAATAAATAAATATTTTGACCCCGAAATAAAAATCATTTTCTAATATTCTCAACATTCGCATAAAACCGATTGGATGCAATAAGAGAGATTTAAAAAAAATATGGCAACTTCATCACACAAACAAGAACATTCATGAATCATCAAGAATCAAAATACGAGTTTCGCACGGAGCGTATTGAATCATAACAAAATATTGAGATATTTGAATCTGAGTTTGAAACTTTATGATCTTCGGATCGAATACGAGTGGTATGAAACTTTATGATCTTCGGATCTGAATCGAATCACGAGAGGCTTTATGATCTTGAATCGCAGCTAGTTTTACATTTTTAATATTTACTGCATATGTGATGAGGTGAAGAAGAAAAACGCGTGGTTGAGGATATGTACTTACAACCTCTTCGATTGTGTTTGGCGCGTGAGCGTTGATTGTTCGTAATTTATTTTAACGTCATAAGAAGTAGAAATTAGTTTGTCCCATTGATGTCCACTTTATAATATATTAATTAAGACCCCAAAACAAATTAATCTTTTGTTCTTCTTTATTTGATAGCCTATAATTCACATTTATTTTAATATATCAGCCCCCATATATTCAGATTTTACTCCAACACATAATATCACATACAAATTAATTTTTCATGAGTGAGAAAAGCGCCATACGATAAAGCTACTACCGATAAAACATAAGTGTTCTTGGGACTCGAGCTGAACTTATTGATTAAAATATATGAGTTTCTTCTATCTTACTTGCCTTGCATGTTCTAGGGTTTATTGGCTTAATTAGAATAACATAAGAAAAATATTTTTAATATTTTCATTTCTTATCCCATCCGAGGAACCAAAACGAAGCTGATGATTTGTATGTTACTGGTTGGTTGGTTGGTTGGTTGTGTTGATGAATCAGTGATGATACGTGAAGGAAGTAGGCCATTCGGGTCACTCAAGGGTTGTTGTTGTTTATAAAACCTATTAAAAACGACAATCAGTGATAGACAATAGAGGGTATCGTAGTCGTGTAGATGAATGTCTAATGCTATGTTTAATTTAATTCGAAAAAGTCAATGCTATGTTTACTTTTCAGAAATGTTTAAGACGAGGTTTTGGTTTTTGTTGAAAACAAATTTGCTTTTGGTATTCAGTCAATTTTTTAAAACATTTTCATGACTTAATGTTAAATTTTTGAAATTTTTGGTTGAATAAAAAAAAAAAAAACTTTCTATTTTTAGTTTTTCTGTTAATACTTTTTTTGAATGTTTTTATATTACAAAAAATAGATATTCAAATATGAGAAAAGCACATATTTTACTATTCAATTGAAACTCTCATAGTTCTTTCCTTGCTAATTAATAAAAATATATGTATTTTTAAATCTTTATTTTTCAAAATTTAGATAAAAATCAAAATATTGATTTTAAAAAACAAGCTAATCTTGTCGTATTAAACATTATTTATAACAAGAAATTTTATTCAACGTTAAGTGAAAAGCAAAGCGTCACCCATGTTTAGTTCTAAAAAATGTTAGGAAAATACAAGGGAAAGAAAGTAGATAGCAAATTGGATGGAAAAAATGAAGAAAAATAAAAATTTAGTTAACTCTATACATATTATGTGAAACCAAAGTTCCAATTGTGATCTTGAAGAAGGGGCAAATTGGCCCCGAGGGCGTGAATAAGGAAACCCAGTGAGTGAAGATCATTGTCGAGGACCCATTAGAAAGAAGATGCTAGGCCCAAATGGGTAACCAAAAAACCAGCATATCTTAAGGACTATGTGTAAGGGCAGAATGGGAACTTTTGGGGTGGGAATTAGTCATTCATATTAGGAGGTGGAGAATATATTGTAGTGGTGTTGTTCTTTTTTTGGTGTGAAAAGTATACGGAGAAATAGAAGTTTTTTGAGTATTATTCTCTTCTTTTTCTCTCTTCCTTCCTTTAATTCTTCTCCCTTGTTTTCCTCTGTTCTGATATAAAAAAAAAAATCCCTTGTTGCATGTTTGATTATAATTTCAGGAGCAAACACTCGCTCAAAGAGTGCCTTTGTTTGGGTTGAGATTATTTGCAGGTACCCAAACGTAACAGTGGTTCTTTCATTGAATCTTTGTCACGATGGAATTCAAAAATGTTGTGCGAATTTCGTAATTGTGTGATTGGAAACATTGCGGCACCGATTGTTGGATCATTAGATTTGTTACCGCGATGCTCTCCAACAACACATGATGTCGATTAGGCTGAAAATGGCAAATCAAATTTGAATGGCGGTAGACTACCTGCCGTACGGGAAGACCGAGTTCTTTACAGCCGGGCTTAATGGTGGCAAACACTCCCGAACCATGACTATACGTGCTTTGAAGCTTGATGTTCCTGTTTTGATGGATCTGACCCCCAATAAGGTGGTTGTTGGCGTAGGATCTCTTTCATGAACAAGTGACGAATTTACGAGCCTCTAGTCATAAGTTTTCCATCACCGACTGAAACGTGGTCGTGAGTTACTATTGATAGGCCTTCATCTCTCATGGAGGCTTTGCTATATTTGGCGTGTATGAAGCGCGAGGAGGTTGGAATTATGGTTTCTTTGGGGCTCATGAGCCTCGACCAGTCGGTATCTGTAATACGCCCGATTTCCTACCTCGGCGACCCTTTCGCTGCGGATACAAAAAGCCCCCGATATAAACCCTATCTCCTCAATTTCCCAAATCAATCCATCAACATCCTCGCCCCTTAATCCTCTTTTTTCAAATCCAAAATTACCACCATTGTTGCCTACACCCCCCTTGCCCATTTGCTTAATGTCCCCATTGGAGATGCGTGAAAAAATAGAGAAGGGTCTTTATTCCTCTTGTGTGACGAAAAGTATACGGCTACCTGTGCGTAGTCGCTATCTCTGCTCTTATTGGGAAATGCGATGATGTGGACAAGCGTTAAACGATAACGGATGACTCTATGGGATGAAGGTGACATCTCTGAGTCTCGATACTTTATGGGTCGTCCGCGTAAGATGCATATGCGCCTTGAAGGATCTTTTGGTGCCCATCGTTCCACGTATTTCTCATTGATAGTGATGGCGTTACCTACAACTGTAAGCCGACCATCGTTGAGCATCTGTAGTTGCCAATGAGTGGGACTTCGCGTTTTCGGGTATTTATTGGAAATGGGGACTTCTTTCTTTGTACTCAACGTTGCCCTTACGTCTGGGTGTTATTACCTGAGGCTGCTCCTAGAACCACCAGGCCTCTTCGTTCTTCTGATGAATGACCGGGCGTAGTTTTGGGAATTCAATGGTTCTAATATTAGGTCGCGTTTATGATTATTGTGAGAAGCTCAATAATGGAGTTTTTTGGCAGGATGGAACCATGAGTGAGGTGCTTAGGGGATGATAGCATCATGCACCGCTCCCATTTCTCTCCATCTACTTGAGCATTGATTCGTAGTAAACAAGTTAAAAAGGCGCTTTCTATTCACGCTTCATAGTAATTCTACTTTGCTTGTAAGATCTATTCCTTCCTTCAAGGTTATTGCATTGCTCTAAGTATGGTCGATATTTATTGCCGTTGGCCCTCCTCCCGTCGTCCCGATGATCGCCCGAATTTATTTGGATCCCAACACCAGGCTATCAATGTTCGACCTTATTGGTACCCTCATTATCAAAAAAATGAGATTCGGAAGTTGGTTAAGGAAATGTTTGCTCAAGGGATTATTAAGCCCGACACCGGCCCTTTATAAAAGAAGGATGGTTCTTGGCGATTTTATTAGTAACTATATACGTGCCTTGAGCAGAGCTGATCAGGATAAATTCCCTGGCTACCCGACAATTGATGAGCTCTTGGATGAACTAGGTGGTGCCGATTAAGCCAAATTTGGATTTAAGGCGGGATATCATCGTATTCGGCTTCTCATGACACACCTGAAATGACATTTCGAACTCCTTGATGGCCATTTTGAATTTCTTGTCATCTTTGTTGTATACCAATGCACCGTTGACATTTGGTGACTATAAACGGGCTTTTCTCGGCTTTCTTCGTAAATTCGTCATTGTTTTTTGATGACTCTCCTGCTTGTTTATAAGCTCTTCTTTTTGTTGACCACATATTGGTCACTTAGTATCGATTTGGATAAAGTTATCATCTCCTGATTTCTATGTGAAGCTTTCACAAACAAATGCTTAATTTTCAAGGCGAGTGAGTACTTGGGTCATATTGTATTTGCGGCGTGCATCCATGTAGACCCTCGAAAATTGGAAGCTATGGTTCATTGGCCGGTACCATGTACTCTCAAACAACCACATGGATTTCTCGGTCTCATGGGTTATTATTAGCGCTTCATTCTTTGGTTTGCTTCCATCGGCCTTTGCTAGCGACCTCTTGCGCCGCGATGCTTTTTTATGGGGTCCAAAAGCAGTACTTGCTTTTGTTAAGTTGAAAGAGGCTATGACTCAAGCACCAGTTATAGGCCTCCAATTTTGGTAGAACCGGAACACTTCAATGGTGTGGTATTGTGGTGTAAATTTTCATGCGGGACAATACATCCAGGTTGCTTTTCGACAAGAAAATTAGTCAGTTAGCCAAACTTCTTCGCGCTAAGGGTTACATATACTTTATCACTTGATGTTGTACGTAAGTGGCGACGGTATTTATTGGGTAGTTTTTTTGTCATCCGGACATATCATAAAAGTATTAAGGAGTTGCTTGACAAGTCTTGAAACATAAGCCTTGGTGTACGTTCGAGAGTGCCCAGTTGATTTAGCATTGAATACGAGCAGGGATTTCCAATAAAGTCGATTTGACACTTTGTCTGTTTTCCAATTTGAGGAAGCTTGAAGACAGCCTTAGGCTGGTAACCTTTGATGGGTACAATATGTTCTTGGCTTGTATTTTAAAGCGCACTATTTGACGTTTCTGGTACATCCGACCCGATACTCGAACGTACCTCTTGTTGTGCAATTCTGATTCAACAAGGCAAATTACTCCCTACTGGGTTGATAATGACATTTGTATTTTAATGGTGCAAGCTTTGTCTCGGTACTACTTCACCTTTAATTACTCTCTGTTACGAAAATTTCTGACACTTAGTGAGCGGTGAAAGGACATGCGGGATCACACGCACTCACAGTTTTGTTGGTAGCAATTTTTTTTTTTGGCTCGAATCTCGATAGTCGATTATATATCTCGATGCTCCATTTTGACAAATTAAATCATCGACTCGATCCTGCGGTACCTCTTCTGTTTGGGAGGATGTTACAATGGATTTTGTCACTGCCCTACCAATTTCTCATGGGATGAGTATTATTCTTGTCGTGGTGAATCGTCTTTCTAAATATATCCATCTTGGGGCCCTGCCAGCCTACTTTATAGCCGCTAAGGTGGTTGATTTATTTGTGGAGATTGTCGTCAAACACCATGGTTTTCCTAGATCCATCGTTTCGATCGTGATCCAGGTCTTTGACCAGTGCCTTTTGGCGCTTATTTGGATGCATTGATACTAAATTATCCGTGAGCAACTCTTATCATTACCATGGAAATGAATGATGAAACCCATGGTGGTTAATCAAGGACTTGAACAATATCTTCGGGCTTTTTGTCGAGGAATCCCAAAACTTAGGTACATTTTTTTATGTGTTGAAATTTGCTTGAATTTCATTACAATAACGAGTTCCACGGCCGGTTTGAAGATGTATTCGAGGGCACTCTATGGGCACACACCTCCCACCATTCCCTCGGCGTATGCTCGGGTGTCGTCAATTCAAGCAGTTGATGACCTTCTTACACAACGCGACCAATTTCTCAAACCCCAAAGCGAAGAAACTTGCAAAAACTGCAGAGAATGGCTTGCCAAGCTAATGCCCATCCAACGGGACTTAAGGACTTTCTATTAGTGATTTGGTCTTATTACATTTACAGCCTACCCGGTCGATCCGATTAGCTGCTGTCATAACCATAAATTAGTAAGATTTTTTACGGACTACTTGATTGATGCTCGCATTGGCCGTAGCTATGCGACCTTCGACACTAGAAGATAGTTGAATTCATCCGGTTTTCACATTTTGGTGTTGAAACCTTTTCGGTATTTTCCTTTCCCCTGCATCGATCGCCGCCTCCACTTGTTGTGGATAGTAATTCCTATTAATCTTGGCTTTACTATGCAGTAGCCGTGTTCTATCCTTTGTAATGGTCATACAATCCAGCAAATATTGGTGCAATGGACAAGTTGCACCTACAGAAGATGCTTCATGGGAGGATTTTTCTGTTTGCATGATACATCCATGCTTTTACCACCTTGGACTTGAGGTTAATTTCGAAGCGGGTGGGAATGATACACTACCCCTTCCATTGGAACCAATTGCAGAAGTCTTGAAGAAGGGGAAAGTGGCTCGAGACGTGAATAAGGAAACCCAAGAAATGAGTGAGGATCCTGTGCATCGAGAGACCCGCGTTCAGAAAGGAAGATGCTAGGCCCCAGCAGGTAACCAAAAAACCGGCGGCTATCTTAAGGGCTATGTTCTTGGGGCGAGAATGGGAACTTTTAAGGGTGGGGAATTAGTCATTCATTAAGAGTGGAGAATATATTATTGCTTTAGTGGTGTTGTTGTTCTTTTAGTGTGAAAAGTATACGAGGAAATAGAAGTTTCCTAAATATTATTCTCTCCTTTCTCTTACCTTCCTTTAATTCTTATCCCTTTGTTTTCCTTTGTTTTGATATATAAAAAAAAAAAAAAAATCACATTGCTTTTTGTTTGATTACCATAATTTCGAGAACAAGCTTTTCTTCAAAAGGGGTGATGCCTCTATTGGGGTTAGTATTTGCGGGTACCCCAGTAACATATTATTTTTATTTACTACTTAAAGAAAGAAACTTATTTTAATTCACATTAATATAAGATAAAATAATTTAGGTATTTAGTTTCTAAGTATATTTATTTATTTTTTATTTTAATTTTAAATTTGATATATTTTTTTACTTTTAAAAAAAAATTATTTATATTTTGTTATAAATGAAGTATTTATGTGTGGTGACTAACCACATTGAATTTGAGCCAAGATGCATACATGTATCACATTGATGTTGAGCCAAGATTCATAGCTTCATAACTTACTTTCATTACTCTCATTTAATGTACGAGTAAATGAAGCCAATTGGATGGCTTCTCTGTCTCCCTACTCTCGGCCCGAATCGATCAATCGGAGAACAATTAGCTCCTTATATTCATTATTCCCAATTATCAATGTTAACTTGCTCTAAGGTAATTTCTAACCACAACGAAGTTATTTCGATTTTGCATATCTATAATTATATATTTGGGTTTTTAATTGTAAACCAAAATCTATCTTGCTTATTGTCAAAAATGTCGATCATAATAAATTATTATCCAAAGTTTTGTAAACAATATCAAATCTCATAAAACTTGAGATTGTGGTTCTTGATATTACTAAGAAAAATTATCTATTTTGGACCATCGGCGTTACGAGTACATCTTGATGCAATGAATCTTAGAGTTGTCATGAAAGAAGAAAATCAAAACATCCTTGTAGGATGTGTAGCGTTGATTTTCCTTGACATATCTCACAGAGTTTAAAAAGATATCTTACGTTAAAGACCCTCACTACATGGAATGAGTAAAGGGAGAGATGACCACCCGAGAAAGCGATTACTCTAAGCATTAATGGATGCATATGAGGTTGCAAGATTTTAAAACAATCAATGAATATAACTCGTATTGTTTAAGGTAACTCTAATTGAAGTTATCACCTCTGAAGAGAAATTACGCCAAGAAGACATGCTAGAAAAAGCGTTTTACCACATTTGAATAATAACTCATGCAATGACGTGCTTCGAGAGTGTAGATTTAAAAAATCTACCTTTGTTAAATGTATTAAATCCTTCTTGTTGCTAAGAGAAAAATAATCAGCTTTGATCATTCACGAGTCAATTGGATCTAACTGCGAAGTGAATGCGTACTTCCCGAGCCATTGGACAAGGATGTGATCGTGGAAGAGATTTCTAATACCATGAAGAGCTTATGGTAGTAATGAATTCAAATTTAATAAGAAAACCTCATGGAGCCATCTGATGGAATATCTTGAGGTGAAAGCTTGATAAAATGGGAAGTATATACAAGGCTATAAGAATAATTGTCATGTGGTATGAAGGGCGATTCTAACGTCTTGTTATGCGCCACGAACATATCTGACTCTGCAAACATCAAAGCCAGAAAAAAGGATAATAGAAATGAACTTTATTGAAAAATTGATTAGACTTAACTTACTATGATATTGATTTCTTTGGAGGTCTAGTGAAAAATTATTATTTATTGAATGATGAAAATATTGCTGTCGAATAATGCTTCTTATATCAAAATTAAATAAAATTTCATTTTGTTATTATAACTATTACATTGCTATTTATATTATCTATAGTTTTATTATTAGTTTTATCTGCCAAATCATGTGTGTTATTGAATCTTGAAGATAAATGAGGGTGATATGTATTGTTGGCTGACCACACACATACAAATTCTTTGAGATAAATACTTTCTATATTTGGCATTAACAAATGTCAATGTAAGTACACCTTATACAGTGCTATGACTTAAATGAAGGTTTCGAAGAGCAAACACAATGCTACCAAGTAATTAACTTGGAGTTCCATATCAATGATGCATTATATTCTACAAATCTCTGAGTAATAATAGCACCACGACGAATATTTGCAAAAATGGATATCACATTGAAACAATGAATGAAGAGGTAGTAAAGAATATTTTATATCCTCTATTGTTTTTTGAAAGAAACTTATAATGGAAAACTTTCAACCTTCTCCTTTGAGTTATATCATACAAATATAAAGTCTATTGAGTCATATCGTTGTAGTGAACCATAAGTTCAATAACTTCAAAGACTTTTATTCTTCACCCTGGGTCCTTAATGATGTTGAGAATCATAGAACACTAACATGAGCATCCACTAAAGAACCACAAGATTCTTTTGTCTAATGAATATTCATGTGCTTCTTGCTCACAAGATACTGATAGTCATACTATCCTTTACTTAAAAGTCACATTTGAGTCTCGCTTTCTTAAAAAAATAATACATGAAGTTTATCTAATGGACTTATCTCATGTGAACCTTCGAGATTTACTTTATGGTCTTAATAGATGCTTCTACTAGGTGGTCATATGTTTGTCTATTTTTGACTTGAAATATGCTTCACTTTTACTATAGACTTATTTGCACAAATGATAAAATTAAGATCGCGGAGTTCACACGATTATCCAGGTGAGGAGCTCTCCCACAGGGACTTGACAAGCGCTTAAGAACTACCTCCCAAACCTTTATTGGTGTGCATATTGGTTGGAATAAATGTTGAGCATCATGTTGCTCATATACACCAAAATGGTTTTGTAGTAAAGTCTCTAATCAACGTCTTTAATTAATAGTTTGACCACTGCTATTGAAAACAAATTATCGGCATGGGGAGATGTTCTATTATACATATTACAAGCTTGGTTCGTATTCAACCAACAACACCATGAATACCTCTTCACAACTTGGCGCTTGGTAAACAACCAAATATTCTTCATTCTGATATTTGGACATGAAGAGCTATCTGTACTGATTGCACATACACAACGCACTAAAATGGGTCCCTAACGAAGACTTGAGATTTATGTAGTTTTGATTCTTTGTCTATCGTAAGATATCTTGAACCTTAACAGAAGATGTTTTTAGAGTTAAACTGCGAATCGTCATTTAATGAGTGTATTCCCATCATTGGGGGAAAAGTTGGTTCTAAAACGACGATAAATTACTTGGAATGCATCCACAATGTCTCATTTTGATCATTGTACAAATCAATGTGAACTGGACGTTCAAATGATCATTCATTTGCAAAATCTTGCAAATAAATTATTAGATGCTTTTATTGATACAAAGAAATAGACAAAGTCACATATCGATTGCAAATGTTCCTACGGGTTAATGTTGTGAGTTAACAAATGAGTATAAAATATGTTTGAGCGTGGAAGACTATTAGCTCAAAGAAATAATTCTCGAAAGAGAAGAAAATAAAAAAGAAAAAATTAGTCCCTAAAGAGACAAATATAAACAAAATGCCACTAATAAGGCGTATAAGTGAACAAAAAAGCTCTGTAGAGGCATACATTGGATAAAAGACCCCTGAAGAGATTCGATATAAAAAAATATCCCTTGAAGAGACATAAGTACTTGGAAATTATGAGATCTCAATAAATTATGTGCATAATATAAAAAACATGATCGAAATAAAGTCATTATCAGTAATATTTTTGCTTTCCAAGGGGCCTTAAACATCATAAGAAATGACAAAGATCCCGAACCACAAAATGTGGAAGAATGTTAACATAAAAATGATTGGCCAAAATGGAAAAAAGATATGCGGGCATAATTAAACTTATTAATGAGACGATAAGTTTTTGGACCTGTAGTCCAAACACCTAAAGGTGTAAAGCCTGTTGGGTATAAATGGGTATTTATCAGCTTATAGGCAAAAATAATGAGATCATAAGATATAAAACATGATTAGTAGCCGCAAAGGCTTCGTAGGGACTGACATTGACTTCTGAAAACATATTCTCCTATCATGGACGCGCATTCACTATCACTTTTTAATAAGCAACCGGACTACGAATGATGAATGTCTGCGTCTCATGGATGTCATCACAACTTATCTATATGGGTCTATTAATAATGACATATATATGAAAACCCTTGAATAATTTAAATTGCCTGAAACAAATAATACAAAGTCTCGTAGTATGTGCTCAATCAAATTACAACGATATCTATATACATTAAAGTAATATGAACGATGTGGTACAATCACCTTAGCGAGTATTTCTTTGGAAGAAGGGTATCTGAAACTCTATATGCTCATGCATCTTTATCAATAAATAAGAAATTGGATTTGCAATTGTTGGTGGATATGTTGATGATTTAAACCATGTTGGGACTCTTGAAGGGCTCAGAAGAACAACAAAATATTTAAGAATTTGAGATGAAATATCTTCGAGGAAATTTTTTTATCTCAACATAATAAAGGTCAGAGCATTTCCCATTTGGAGTTTTGGTCCACCAATTGACATATAAAATCTTAAACACTTTTATATGGATAAAACACATATCAGATTCTCAATGGTTATCCGTTCACTTGACTTGAAAAAATACCCAATTCGGCATTTTGAAAAAAGTGAAGATTTATTTGGTCCCGAAGTACCATATCTTAGTGTCATTGGTGCACTTATGTATCTTGTTAACTGCACTCGCCCAACTATTGCTTTTTCTGTCAATTTAATAACCATGTACAATTCCGCTCTAACCTAAAGACATTGAAATGCTATTAAGCATATATTGACCTCCCAGGAATAGCCCGATATGAGTATATTTTATTGAATGAATCAACCAGCCAATTGGCAGATCTCTGTGATGTAAGACCACGTAAAGCCATATTACAAAACAAAGTATGTGTTTAATTGTAATGGAGTACTATTTAAGCGAATCTTTTAAGTAGACAATATTGGTAATATAATGAATCATACAGATGTATTATATAAATTCATGAGTAAGTCGTGAATGCATATGACTAAGATTGATGATTCAACATATTTAAGAATCATGTAGACTCCCCTCTATTAAAGACAACCTGACAATATTATTTGAAGATAATGTTGCATGCATTACACAAATAAAATAATGTTAGATCGGAGAGAACTAAATACGAGCTTTCTCAAAGTTATTTTATACATGAACTCGGAAGAGTGACAAATTGATGTTCAACAATCACGGCTCCCGAAATGTCCCAACAAATTGATTCACAAAGTCATTACCAACCTCAACATTCAAGAGGCTAATATATAATATTGGAATACATCAATTGAAATATATCGACATGAGGAGGAATATGCTTATGACATGATGTTAGTGTACTATACTATTTTTCTCTTCATCCAGGTTTTGTTCCACTAGGTTTTACTGACAAAGTTCTTAACGAGGCAGTCTTAACAAATTAAGAACAATCTACAACATCATAAAAATATTGTATTATTTTCCCTTCACTGAGTTTTTATCTTATATTGTATATATATATATATATATAAGAACTAAGTTAAATAGCTAAGTTTTTACTCTATCATTGAGTTACACTTACATGTTTACAACATCTGTGTTTCTTTTAGAATTTTCCATTAAAAAAACCAAATGTCACAAAATTATTTCTATACTTTTTTTTCTTTCCTTAATATTTTATTAGTATTTTTCGAGAACCAAATATACTCTAAATATCTAAATGGGGTTAAAAAGTTTTTTTTATGTCATAGGCCCTCCTCATCCATATTATTTGACGGAAGCATTAAAATGATAGATCTTGTTTGGTTAAACTAATTCATACCCCAATAGCTTTTATGGGGTGATTGGTAAACACACACTTAATCATTTCATGATAGCCGATTAGGGCTTATAAGAAATTAATGGGAAAAAATTACAAATCGTAGATTTTGAAAACGCTCAAATATATATTACATTTTCCATTTTTTATCTTATAAATTGTCAAATAAGCATTTTTATAAACTATATATGTGATCTAATTATTTTATAATTTTAGATGTATTTTATTCAATAATTTTATATTTAAATTTTATTTATTTTTTTAATTAAAATTTCATCTTTAATTATATTTATATAAAGATAATATTTTAAATAAAATTTTGTGTAATTTATTTGTAAATAATTATACGGATTCAAAATTTATTTTTTAATTTGATATTAATTTTTAAATTTATTTTTGATTATTTAAAATGATAAAGTATAACTCAAAATAAACTTTTATTTCAAAAAAAATTTGTGACATGAGTTATAAATATGTGTGACATAAAACAAGAAGAATAAAAAACAAAAAGATGAAAAACTTAAATAATGCAATTTTTTTTAAAGGAAAAATAATATTATTGATTGAAACATAATATCACAAATCAGAATCTGATGACTAAAAACCATATAGGATGAAACAATTAGGTTAATAGTATAATAAATTTGTATAAAACTACAGACTGATAAAAATAGTAGCCTTCTGATATTTGCAACTCAGTTCTTCAACATCTTTGAAAGTATAATTTGATATCTTTATTGATGAAATATATCTTTAACATTTTGAATCGCTGTACTTGAATGAAGTATTTATATATCAAGATGTGAGAGCAATCTACGTCGTAACAAACCGGCGACAAATTAAGCATTCAGATAGCGACGTAAGCCAAATATCAATAAAGCGATGACCAACTGTGAAATAAAGCGCACAAATTTTAAATGAAACCAGGCTTTATTAAGTAAGAAAACAAAATAAAAAGATTAATTGGTGATTTAAATTACTTAGAATGTCAATCACCACTCATTCTTAACTTTGAGAAAAATAGGCTACAAGAGAAAATATGGCTATTAATTAATTTTATTTGTAAAGTAAATTATAATATTTAATAATAAACCGTACTTAAATATGATTATTTAAAAAAACAGTTTGTTGGGAGATGGGGTTAGAGTTTTTGTTACTTTATTTTATTAATATTTTGGTTTGATGAAAATATCGAAGGGCAGAATTAATAAAAAGGTGAATAAAGTCCGAGGAAGTTAGAGATAGGAAAATAAATTTTCTTTTGACATTTGTAAGGTGTGATCTTGACTATTTTTGTAAAATTCAAGAATCTGGCCAGATATTTGTTTGTGTATTTAATGGTTTTGATTATATAGTGCATTTTTGTCTCTTATCATTTTTACATTGATGGTTATTTTCAATCAACTACCAACTATTTTATCAAACAATAGAAATTATAATTAGCTTTTATTAAATAATAAATTATAATTAGTTATATTCTATCAGTTACTAATACCAACGCTAACAACTATAACCATATTATATCAACTATTAATTGAACCAAATAGAGAAGCCATGCTATAGTCTTTACCCACCAAAGCTATTTATTGGAGGGACAACGTAGCTTTTTTAATATCGTTCCCTTGACGCATTACTTACGAGTGCCAGAACTTCCACTCCGTTTTTATTTTTACTTTTAATTAAGAACTTATACGGACGCAAATGGTAGAACCACAACTGTTTGACTGTAGTTGGATTAAAGGTCCTTTGCTAATTCATAAGTAGTAAAAATGTTCATTTCAATATTCTGAACATTATCAATTTGATAGATCTACTCAAGTGATAACATAACAATCACGAACGTCTCGAGGATGGATCGATACATGCGTATTATAAGTCATATCGACTTTTAGAAGAGGACTCCTAAAGTTAATTCATTTATATGATATGATCTTACAAAAAAGCAGATTCCTCTTTAAAGTTGTTGTATACTTCACCCTATCGGTAATATGTTCCTTTTACTTGGACAAGCTATTTATGAGAATAGACTAACCAAAATGGCAAAATGACTTTAGGCCCCAAATTATACGTTGTTTCATGGTTCACGTACGCCCAATTTAAATCATTTAATAACTCTTTTTTTTTTTTTTTATTTCTATTCAATTTGTGAGACATCTTGTGCTAAGTTATATTACAATGTTTTGTAGTTTGGGACGTTTCATAATTCATTCACACCCTTTTACCATTTGATTAGTCAGACCACAAAACCAAATCCATTCAATTACTTTAACTAATTACTCATTATTAAAACTAATCCAACATTATGTTAAAATCATATAATTGTTCGAAAAAATAATTCATGATTGATAGAAATAGAATTCATAACAAAATTGATGATAATGTATTAAACATCATTAGAGTCGAATACACAAATGGGAAAGTCATTGAGAACTTAAGGGTAAAATGGTAGGTTGAAACATTGTATAAATAAATAGATGTTTTAGAGGGATTAATTTAAAATGGATAAAAACAAAAGTGTTACAAAACTAACTATACACATAATCTTGAAATATCTTCAGCACAAGTAAAGTACCCCTTAATATGTTAAAACTCAAAAAATATTATAAATATAGTTTCTTTCTATATATGTTGGATTTGACCATTTGAACAAACTTGAAATATATCAAGTTCAGGTTTTTAACACAACTTCTATACATATTAGATTTAACCATCGTTAAGTTATATTTGAACAAACTTGAAAAGGGTTAAGTTTAGGTTTGTAACAAGTATAGTAATTATTTTATTTGGACTTAACCATTGTTTAAGTTATATTTTAATAAACTTGAAGGTGATTAAGTCCATATTTATATGATGGTTAGATGGATAAATTTATCAAAATGATGTAAAATATCCTTAAGTAATTTGGGTTTTAAGTATGAGGTTAGATTTGTAATTTTTTTTTACTTTTATCTATTTAAACTATTACACCATGTTTTTAATCATATTTGTAACTTCTCTACTCAGAGTCTTCTGTACAAAAAAAAAAAAAAGGTAAACAAATGTAAGAAAAAAGCACAAAATAAGAAATAAATATTTAAACCTCAAATAGAGATTCTTCAAAAAAATAAAACTGTAAAAACCGGTCTTAAATCCATGACATTTGATACCATGTTATGTAACGATCCGGCCTAATCATATAGATATTATCCGCTTTGGGTGAGGCCTGGCGAGAAGCTTTAAGCAGCGTTTATTAAGTTGAGGAAGGAACTTCATCTTTTATATGGTGTCGGAAGTTTTACCATATCGATGTGGAATGTGACAAAACGTCCTAAATGCGTCTGTGGCGTGTAGTTGTGTCACGCGCGTAGGATTGCGAGTGGCGAGCGGAACCCGAATCGAGGTCGAGGATGGAGCTACGATACCATTTAATAACGACCACGGCGCTAACCATATAGATATTGTCCGCTTTGGGTCAGAGCGCCGCGGTTCAGCAGCGTTTATTATTGAGAGAGCCATCTTATATCGTCTGGAAGTTCTCGCCTCACGATGTGGGATGTAATGAGGAATTTTGTAACGACTGGCCCAGTAATGTAGATATTGTCCTCTTCCCGGGTCGAGGGCCCTCACAGGTTTTAAAGCAGCGTATACGAGATTGAGAAGAGCGTATTTATATATT